>JAABKJ010007545.1:36835239-36869563 GCA_011634705.1 Andricus grossulariae | reverse complement strand
CCCAGTCCTGTCGTCGCCCACCGAACTGAGGTAGCTCAATCCTTGGCAATCTAGCTGATTCCCTAGTGCTAGAGACTAAAGCTGAACCTCCAATGAAGACGGGGCTGGTCACACGGCGATCCTGCACATCGTACAGTCGACCCTTGGCCGAGGTGTAAATGTTCTCGGCCGCCGCGTATTCGTCGTCGAGGAAGTAATCACTGTCCTGGGTCTCCGGGTAGTAAAGCAGCTCCACGTGGTTACTCGAGAAGTCCCCACAATACTCATCCACAATCTCGAGGCTGCTGAGCGCCAGGCCATCAGTCCATTTCTCGCGGGGCCGGACAAGGATCTTCGGGGCAGCTTGTTGCAGCACAACGCCTAGTGCCTGCTGTGTCCTGAGTCGGCTCACATCTGTGGAAGGAGAGGAAGAAGAAGACGAAACGGAAGACTGTACTGAACCAGAGGCCGTATCTCTTGAAGCGATGCGCTGAACAGAAGACAGGGGGCGCAGTTCCTGTACTGAGCTAGGAGCCGTATCTCCTGAAGCGATGCGCTGGACAGAAGACAGAGGGCGTAGCTCCTGTACTTAGCCAGGGGCCGTATCTCCTGAAGCGGTGCGCTGAACAGAAGACGAAGGGCGTAGCTTCTGAGGCAGTGAACTAGAGCCAAGGGCCGTATCTCCTGAAGCGATACGCTAGACAGAAGACAGAGGGCGTAGCTTCTGAGGCAGTGCATCAAAGCCAGGGACCATATCTTCTGAAGCGATGCGCTAGACAGAAGAGAGAGGGCGTCCCGTCTCCAGCGGAAATAATTACGATTTTTCGCGCTTTCACTCGGTTCTTCAGTGGCTGGGTCCATGGCGACGTCTGGGTGAGGCTCGGAGATGACTGAGCGGAGACACAATGTCAAACGCGTCTACTGCGTGGGCTCTAGGCCTCGGGCTCGGGTAGTCATCATCGGAAGCACGTGGAGTCTTTTGTGAGGATGCGGCAACTGGTGTCGCAGGTAAATAGGCTGCGCGTGAAGTATCCGGCTCGATTGGACCAATGTTGGGTTGTTCCACAGAATAAGTCGAGGCGGGGTTCAATTGTGCACTAAACTTTATTGAACTGTTGTCTGCTCGGAAGCTACACACATACTGACGGTGTCGTGACTCTCCCCACGGAAGAGAGCGAACATTCCGACAGTGGGAGCAGGAGTAGGGTTGAAAGAGAAGGAGAGGCGGACGACGAAGCAACCGGTGGGGCATCCGCGAAATGCCCAATCCAGAAATTTTATTTACGGAAGAAATGGTATTAATAAGGACAATGTACGCAATGAAATTCTTAATTGGAGGTGATTTTGATATACGTAAATTTATTGACTTTGATGGAGACAATTGGGAATGTAAAGGGGTTAAAATCTTTATACAAAAATGGTTCAAATGGATTGTGGTGAATTATACACTATCAAAGACTCTGAAATAGCAAGTAACTTTTCAACTAGTACAGATTCAAAAGTAATGCGTGCATGTATACAAATTCCTAAATGGAAATCTTCCAACAATCAGTACCATATTTTATTTTCGAATGAACTAAAGAATTATATAGAAATAAAATAGAAACTCAGAAAGAAGATCAATAAGTTACTTTCAGATGTAGATATGCTTAACGAAGTTTCCAAAGCAGTGAAAAGAATATCATACAATGATTAAAAAAATTATTTATTACATGCAGAAAACTCAATAAGAGATGATCCACGATAAATATGGAATATTAATTACTCTTCAAGATTGATGAAAGATCATAGATAAGTAATCATTGGCATATTGCTATCGTTAATAACTTCTCTATAATATTTTAAATTTGTATTGTCGATGTACTTATGTCATATCTTAAGCCTTCTCTGATCAATGAGCAGCACAGATTTGTGCCACTGAGATCGACTGTAACTAATCTTTTAGAATTTATGGAATTCACGTCTGATGCGCTAAATGACAGGGAAAAAGTTTATGTGATATATTTAGACTTCTCAAACGCGTTTAATAGGGTCAATCTTAGAATTTTATTTATGAAACTACGTAATCTGAATCTGACGCAAAACTTACTTACACTCCTTGAGAATTTTTCAAATAAAAGGAAATACTTTGTTAAATTTGCAAGCTTGGATCCTAAACAAATTACCACTGAACCTGGAAACATGTACAGTAGTAACCTACCCAAGATCTACGAATCCCCATATCTATAACTAAAAAATAAATCAAGTCCAAATAAAGAAAGTAAAAAGTATTTCTGACTGAGGAACTAATTTCAATTCACAATTAAGTTTTCAAGGCCGTACTGATATTGTATGTAATCATGCGAATAAAATAATTAGATTTATATGCAGTGCGTGTAGGAAATTTGATAATACGAAAGTATTAACGCTACAATAAAACACCTTGGTCAGGGTATGTGTAATACTTTTTATCAATATTCTTCAAAGTATTATATTATACTCACTTGTAAAGTCAAAGAAACCCACGAATGTGAGCAGTACCAAGCCAGGAATATTCTTCATTTTTTTCAATCGATACAATAATAGAGAACTGAAATATTGTTTTTCAAGAATCTAGCGTGAATAGTAACAAGACAAATGATTACTGTATATATATATATATATTACCTCTTACGACTTATGGCCGATAACAACACTTTATTTATTCCTAAAAATAAATCAACTTCTTTATCAAATTTCCTGGGAGTTACATTGATACTTTGGATAAATAGACTGGTATTATTCGATGTTGTGATTTCCTTTACGATCCAGAAATAAAGTGCTTGATATTTTAACAAAGCAAACAGACGTTTCGATTCAAGTGAGGTTCTTATCAGTGTTTTATTCTATAAAAATTATCACCTGCATGAAATAATGTGACATTGTTACAGAGTATTTTTGGGGCATTTTCGTCGGCCATTTTCTAATCAAGTCAGTATTGCATAATGATTTTTTTATAATTTTCATTATTTTTATGCGCTTTGTTATTATTAAGATCTAAAATCTTCTATATATTTAATATTTCACTTTGTGAAAAATGTCATTACCTACTAATTAATCCATGATCCTGAAAACGAAAGTTCTCTTGATTATTCTCAACAAATATTTTTAAAAAGCGTACATATATCAAACTTTGAATCTCATCAATCTTTGTTACTCGATTTTTTATCTCAGATAAATCTACAAGTAATATTTATTTGTTTATACCATTTTTTTCAAAAACTTTTATTACAAAACCCTATGTAAGGGGCTGCCCATAAATAATGTTAGGAATTTTGGCCCATCCCCCCCCCCTACAAGTCCCCCATTTAACGATCGTGGTTTTTTCTTCCCCACTCTCCCATTCCGAATAGTAATATAACCCAAAATTCTCTCAAAGTATGGCTAATCGGGTGATTTTTCTTGAAAATAGGGAAATAATCGAAAAATAAATTATTTTAAATAAAATTAATATAAACACCATATTGGATTTTTGAAAAACTTTATATTCCTAAGATTTAAAGTCAAAACATATTGCATTTCCTACAAATAGCTAAATTCTCAGCCAAAAAGGATTTTCTACCAAAACAGATGAATTTTTGACCTGAAGAAAGATGAGTTTTCTACCACAAAAGATAAATTTGCCATCCAAAAGTGCGAACGTAAAAAGGAGGAACATAAAAAGATGCATTTTCAGCTAAACGACAGTCAACCGGCGACTGATCATTTACCGACAGACGCTAATGGTTCGTTTCCCTGCTAAGATGCCACCAGTTGGTAAGTTGTTATTGGTCATATATGGCGTAACCATCAACTCATTTGAATTGGCGGGAAATTCAAATTTGCACTCACCTATCTTACTGCATAAAATTGCATCTGCGTGAAATTACTATTTATTTTTAATTTTCAAGGTAAAATTTTAGTTGCGATATCTGATTTACAACTTTTGACTATATTTTCTATAATAAGTGAATATAATATATTATTTAATGAGTTGGTGTTTCTTTGTATGGGCTTTAGGGTCCAGTAATCAAAAAACCGTATTTTTTAATCAGACGTTTCGACTCACGTAGGAGTCCTCTTCAGGGATATATTTCTAAACAAAACCAAATTTACATTTTCAGTAATATGCTTTCGCTACAAATGACAGTAACGGAAAATATATAATTGTAGAAGGTACAATACAATTATGACTCTTTTTGTTCTATAATTTTTTGTTCGAAATACAATAATTTTTCAAATGTACATAGAATTCAAGAATAACAATTGAAATGTAATCAGTTGTGAATAATTTCAACTAAATTACGATAAAACGTAAATTAACTAATTAAAGAACTATATAATGAAAAACGATGACGAATAAATAGAAAGCTGTATTATTATAGTAATGAAGAGTCACAAATTTTGTTGTTTTTTTTCATTTGAAAACAAGGTTTTGAGTTATCCATAATTTCTCTAATCTCATCAGTTTTTTTTATTGTTTATCTTTATATGTCATTACTAACCTTAGAAATTGTGTAAGAAAATCATCACATCACTATTGCACTAATAAAATTCGTTGCCGAACACTATCAGGGTGGCCACTATTTTTTCAATTTTTGTCTTCCGGCTTTCTCCTGGTTCTCCCGGTTAATATTCATGATTTCTCCCGGTTTAGAAAAAAACATATACTCGATAAGCATCAGCAAACTTTTTTGAAATTCATTAATTTGTCACAATTGTGAATAAAAATTACATAAAGTATACAGTATATTATTAATAACAAATCTACCTAACTGTGATGTAATATAATTTGTAACACATCTCTTTCTTTCTAATTAAGTTATTTAGCTCAATTCTTGAGATCTGTATATTTATAAACAGAGGTTAGGAAACAGAAAACAAACCGGCCCACCTGATCCACGCGCACGCGCATATAAGCAGCCGTACACTCCTCTATTGTACCGTACGGGAATGATGCAAGAAAATTGATGAAGTTTAACCTTTTTTAATATTTATAACAAAATAATAGATTTTAATCATAAAAAGTCACCTACTTATGAAAGAAAACACCGCTGATCAAGTAACGGAATGGTTTTTATAATTTTTTTTTACTCTGAAACTGGTTTTTAACTCACGTTCGGTAATGATGTTTTTGTTGTCAAAATGCACTTTTCAGTTTTAATATCGGAGTCACAAGAGAAAGAGTTAATATTTTAAGCTCAATTTTATAGAATCTTGTATTAAACGACACGCTTAATATTTCTGTATTTACTACTCAATTGTAACCACAATATTTTACTAGAAAAAAAGACGTACGGTAATGACGTCTGAAATGACGAAAATCGATGGACAGACTTTAAGGTTTTTACAATATTATTTATTTGACTTCAAAAATGTGCATAAATTGAATTTATGTTCATCTAAAGCTTACAAACTTGATACGTTAAGCGTTTTTCAGGTTACTGTCTAAAAAAGGAGAAAAACAGTTCATCATTGTGCAAAGTGAGGTTGGGACGCTGTTCGGTAATGACGTTTGGGGTGTTTTTTTATTAAATTAAAGTAAATAGGAACGCAACTAAAAAAAAGAAATGACCATTTTGTAGAGGATGATAATAACTAGTCATTAAATTTTTAAAAAATCAGTACGAGTTTCCAAGTTGATGTTATATTACTGGGACTTCAAGTTTGCCTCCAATTTGACAATTACCCATATACTGTTCATGAAAGGAATAATTAATAATTTTACGAATAAAAATAATTATAGTTTTAACAAGCTCTAGCTGTCTCTTAATCAAATAATTTTTTTGTGAATTAAGTTACATAACACCTAAGGGGGGGGGGGGGCTAAACGAAAAACACGGCGCGTTACATGGGAGGTGGGAGGGGTTAAAAAATGTCTTAAAAGCGTCACGTATTTTTTGAATGGCCTCTTGTATCCCCTATTTTCTCACCTTTGAAAAAAAAATATGATATGTAAAATATTTTGCTCATTGGTTAGTTGAAACGCCAAACGCGATCAAAACTATACCTTAAGCTGGAGGTGTATCGTATGTCACGTGACGTCTGATCCCCGCGCACTGGGGAGATTACCTGAGGATTACAGAGGCATTCTGGTAGTACCAGATAACACTGTGTAAGTTGTCAAGCGCTCACATTCACACCCTTCACACCCTTCACACCCTGCACACCCTTGACACCCTTTTCGAATAACGCCCGCCGCGACCCTCCAGCTCAAAGCTCAAATAATTGAACGCATCTCCTGCCTTCCTATTCTATTCCGGCACTGCCCGATGTCAGATATGATGCGTAATTGGATGATTTTCATGGGGAATGGCCGCAAGCCGAAAGCCGAAAGTTTCGATAAAACCGCGGGTCGTGTTGCTGTCATTGAATCCGGACTGGAGATTGCCTCCGAAGACTAAAGCCCCTGATTTTCACACCAAGCACTCGTTTAATCCCATTCACATCCGTTTCACCAAACATCCCTGATGCCCACAAGTCATTTTCGCTATTATTATCAGCGATTAACTTAATTCCCTTATCTTAATGGGAACATTTTCATTTTAGCTCACTCAGATTATAATTTGTTTATAAGGTAATTCTCCACCAAGTCACTCATGATAGACGCCTAAAACACCTTCCATTGCAATATTTGACCTATGATATATATATATATATATATATATATGACCCTTGAACTTCCGAATGTGATTTCTGACCTCTGATCTTTCGTTATTGATTCCTCACCTTTGACCCATCACATGATCCCTCACATTTGACATTTGACCTCTGAAATTGAACTTCAACCTTTCACTCGTGATTTTTGACCTTTGAACTCTCACCTCTTATGTATGATATTTGACTTCTCACATTTTAGTTTACATCTATGACCCTTGAACTTCCGCATGTTATTTCTGATTCTGATCCATGACTTATAATCTTCGACCTCTGGTCTTTCACCTCTGATCTTTCGTTATTGATCCCTCACCTTTGACCCATCACATGATCCCTCACATTTGACATTTGACCTCTGAAATTGAACTTTAACCTTTCACTTGTGATCTTTGACCTTTGAACTTTCACCTCTCATTTATGACATTTGGCTTCTCACATTTTAGTTTATGTCTATGACCTTTGAACTTCCGCATGTGATTTCTGATTCTGATCCATGACGTATAATCTTCGACCTCTGGTCTTTCACCTCTGATCTTTTGTTATTGATCCCTCACCTTTGACCCATCACATGACCCCTCACAATTGACATTTGACCTCTGAAATTGAAATTTAACTTTTCACTTGTGATCTTTGACCTTTGAACTTTCACCTCTTATTTATGACATTTGACTTCTCACATTTTAGTTTATATCTATGACCCTTGAACGTCCGCATGTGATTTCTGATTCTGATCCATGACTTATAATCTTCGACCTCTGATCTTTCACCTTTGATCTTGATCTTCCAAACTTGACTTCTGATATCTGATCTGTGACCTTTGCAGGGTAATGCAGGACAGGAAAAACCTGGAAATCAGGGAAAAGTCAAGGATTTTGAAAAAAAATGGCAAAAGTCAGGGAATTTCTGAAATAGTCACTTTTTTCAATTCACTTTTTAATAATTTTTTAAAGATAACATCACTATAGTCACTTTCGTCATTTTTATTTCAATAAATCAACCGATGGGTTAACCATTGTTGAATTCAGGTCTATACCTATTTCTGCATTTTAATTGATGAATTCGTTTTTATTTTTTTTTGGGGTTTTAAAAAGATTCCAAGAAATTTTTAATAAAGTTTAATAACTTGAAGGTATTCTAAACGACTTAAAGGATATTTTGAGTACTTTTAAAACTTCAAAAGATTCTTTAAAAGCTTTCAAATTTTTCGAAGGGTTTCGAAAGATTTCACAGGACTTAACATACTTTATGGTATTTTAAAAGATTACCAGGAATTTGCAATTGATTTAAATAATTTGAAGGGATTTCCAAGAATTTTAAAGATTTTAGGATATTTTTAAAAATTCTAAGGAATTTTGAAGAGTTCAAAAAAGTGCAATGGATTTTAAAAGATTTTTAACCATTTGAAATATTTTAGGGCTTCTTAAAAAATGCCAAGAATTTTTCTAGAGCTTTAAAAAAGGTCAAAGAATTGTTTCAAATTTAAAAAAATGTACAATATTTCAAAGTATTTTTAAAAAATCCAAGGAATTTTACAGGATTTAGAATATCTTAGGGTATTCCATAAAATTCAAACCATTTTTTAATTGATTTCGGTAATTTAATGGGATTTCAAAATATTTGAAATACTTGAGAGTTTGTTATGAAATGCCAAGGATTCTTCAAAAGATTTAAAAAGGGTCAAGGATTTTTTTTTAATTTCTAAGAATTTACAATATTTCAGAGTATTTTAAAAAAATCCAAGGAATTTTAAATGATTTGAAATATTTTAGGATTTTTTATAAGATTCAAACGATTTTTCAATCTATTTCGATTTCAGTAATTTAATGGGATTTCAAAGGATTTGAAATATTTTAGGGCATTTTAAAAAATGGAAAAGATTTTTCAAGAGCTTTAAAAATTTTCAAGGATTTTGAAACATTTTCAAAGAATTTACAATATTTTAGGGAATTTTGAAAGATTTGAAATTTCTTAGGGTATTTTATAAGATTCAAATGATTTTTCAATGGATTTGAATTTCAGTAATTTAATGGAATTTTAAAGGATTTCAAATATTTCAGGGCATTTTTAAAAATGGGAAGGATAATTCAAGAGCTTTAAAAATGATCAAAGAATTTTTTCAAATTTCAAAAAATGTACAATATTTCAGAGTATTTTTAAAAAATCCAAGGAATTTCACAGGATTTAGAATATCCTAGGGTATTTCATAAAATTGAAACGATTTTTCAATTGATTTCAGTAATTTGATGAGATTTCAAACGATTTGAAATATTTGAGAGTTTTTTTACAAAATGCCAAGGATTTTTCAAAAGCTTTAGAAAGGCCCAAGAATTTTTTTAATTTCTAAGAATTTACAATATTTCAGAGTATTTTAGAAAAATCCAAGGAATTTTAAAGGATTTGAAATATTTTAGGATTTTTTATAAGATTCAAACGATTTTTCTATCGATTTCAATTTCAGTAATTTAATGGGATTTCAAAGAATTTGAAATATTTTGAGGCATTTTAAAAAATGGGAAGGATTTTTCAAGAGCTTTAAAAATTGTCAAGGATTTTAAAACATTTTCAAAGAATTTACAATATTTTAGAGAATTTTGAAAAATTCCCAGGAATTTTGAAAGATTTGAAATTTCTTAGGGTATTTTATAAGATTCAAATGATTTTTCAATGGATTTCAATTTCAGTAATTTAATAGAATTTTAAAGGATTCGAAATATTTTAGGGCATTTTCAAAAATGGGAAGGATTTTTCAAGAGCTTTAAAAATGATCAAAGAATTTTTTTTAATTTCAAAAAATGTACAATATTTCAGAGTATTTTTAGAAAATCCAAGGAATTTCACAGGATTGAGAATATCTTATGGTATTTCATAAAATTCAAACGATTTTTCAATTGATTTCAGTAATTTAATGGGATTTCAAAGGATTTGAAATATTTGAGAGTGTTTTTATAAAATGCCAAGGATTTTTCAAGAGCTTTAGAAAGGCCCAAGAATTTTTTTAATTTCTAAGAATTTACAATATTTCTGATTATTTTTAAAAAATCCAAGAAATTTCAAAAGATTTGAAATATTTTAGGATTTTTTATAAGATTCAAACGATTTTTCTATCGATTTCAATTTCGGTAATTTGATGGGGTTTTGAAGGATTTGAAATATTTTAGGACTTTTTAAAACATGCAAAGGATTTTTCATAAGCTTTAAAAATTGTCAAGGATTTTTAAAAAATTTCAAAGAATTTATAATATTTAAGAGTATTTTTTAACAGTTCCAAGGAAATTTAAAGGATTTCAATTATCTTTGGATAGTTTATAAGATTTAAACGATTTATCAATCGATTTCAGTAATTTAATGGGATTTCAAAGGATTTTAAATATTTTAGAGATTTTAAAAAATGCCAAGGAATTTTCGAATCTTTGAAAATTGTCAAGATATTTTCAAATTTTAAAGACTTCACAATATTTTAGGGTATTTTTAACAGTTCCAAGTAATTTTAAAGGATTTGAAATATCTTTTCGTATTTTATAAGATTCAATCGATTTTTCAATCGATTTTACTAATTTAATGGGATTTCGAAGGATTTTAAATATTTCAGAGCTTTTTGAAAATACCAAGGAATTTTCATGAGCTTTAAAAATTGTCAAGGAATTTTTACAAATTTCAAAGAATTTACAATATTTTAGGGTATTTTTAACAATTCCAAGGAATTTGAAAGGAATTAATATATCTTGGGGTATTTTATATGATTCAAATTTTGCTAGAATTTTGGAAGCTATGAAATGTATAAAATTATAAAACAGGACCTATAAGGTTTTAACATATTTTAAAAGATTCTAGAAGATTATATCAGATTTCCGAGGATTTCAATGATTTTAAAGATTTTTGAATTTCTCAAGGTATTTTAAAAAATTTTCAAGATTTCAGTAAATACCATTAGCAGGAGATTTTATAATATTTACCAAAGATTTGACAAAATTTTAAAGATTTCAAAATAATTTAAAAGAATACAAGGAATTTTCAATTGATTTCAATAATTTAATAAAATTTCTAAGAATTTTGACGATTTTAGGATATTTAAAAAAAAATGCAAGGAATTTTCAAGAGGTTTAAAAAGTTTCTAGGAATTTCAAAAAATGTTAAAGAATTTAAAATATCGTAGTGTATTTCCAATGGATTTTAAAGAATTTTAAAGATGTTACGGTGAGCTTTGAATATTTCATAGGAATTTTAAAAAATTTCCAAGTATTTGTAATATTTTAGGGTGCTTTTTAGAAATTTCAAGAAATTTTCAAGAGCTTTTCAAAATTTTAAAGTATTTTAAAGGATTTAATATATTTGATATATTTTAGGGAATTGATTTCAGTAATTTGATAAGATATCCAAAAATTTAAATTTTGTAGGGTTTTTAAAAGACGCCAAAGAATTTTAATGATTTTAGGGTATTTTTAAAAATTCCAAGAAATTTTTAAGAACGTTAAAAATGATCAAGTAATTTGTGAAGATTTTAATGATATTAATGGATTTTAAAACCTCTCAAGGTATTCCATTTATTTTTTTATATTTATATATTATATCTTTGTATTATATTTACTAGTTATTATTTATATTATTTTATTTGAAAATATTTGAAGGCGTTTTGAAGAGCTTTAAAAAATTGTAAGGGATTTCAAATGATTTGCAATATTTTAGGGAATTAAAAAAAAATCCAAGGAATTTTTAATTGATTTTAAATATCTCGAGGAATTTCAAAGAATTTATTCACAAAAAGAGAGGAATTTATTTATAATTTACCCTGAATCCTTACTAATTTACCTTGAATGATTTTCAATTCTTTTCAATTCTTTCTATTTCTCTTAAATTTTTTTAATTCACTTGAACTCTTCTAAATTCACTCAATGAATTTTTTTTTAATTTTCTCCAATTCAGGTGAATTCTTTGGAATTCAAATTGAATTTTTTTTGAAATTTTAATAACCGAATTCTTTTAAATTGGAAAGAACATTAGTGAAATTAGAAATGCACATTAGTCACTTCTAGTCACTTTTTTCTGTTCAAATACTTCTTTTAAAATACCCTTTTCCAGTTTTTCCAACTAAATTAGGCTCCTCCTTGCTTTACCCCCTCTACCCAACTTCCCCTCATGTAGCTGTGGGATCGCCAGACGCTGTCGATCACCCTTGCATTTTTTAATTTTGCATATAATAATTTAGAAATATTATATTTTAAATATAATATTTTTTTGGCAATTCCAGCGATATGTGTGAGAATTTACATAATAAAATATTTTATAAATTCAAAACCCTACAATTTTGCTACTATTTTTGAAAGTTTATGATACTTTAAAACCTATTTTTGATCTCTGAATAAAAGCAATAATTAAATATGAATTATTGAAAATTCATTTTTTGACTTTCGAAATGTGCGAAGTAAAAGAGTTTTAACATCACAATTTTTAGTGACTACAATTTTTTCAGTTTTGAATGAAGTTCGAATTCGTTTCATTTCTGCAGATCCATAGTAAAAAATTTCCCGTTTTTAGCATTTACAAGTTCAGGGCTCGGACTCACTTCATAGATAAAAAATAGTGTTTATAGTGTCATAAATTCTGAAAAATAGTAGGAAAATTAATTCTATGCCTACTTTATAGAAACACTATTGTGATATTTTATTATTATTCGAGTCCGAGTCCTGAAAGTTTACAGTTTCGAAATTTTCAGATACAATCTATTAACATTTATTAATGTTTATTAGTTTATTAGTCGATTTATTGCTCTGTGACAGTCTGAAATTTCTGATAGTAGGGACATGTACAACTATTTCAGTGGAATTTTGGTGAACTAACAAAAAAACGTAGATTCCGAATTAAATATTTCTAAATTGCTAATTACAAAATAAAAAAAAAATTTGTTTCATATTTTATTCCTCATTAGTACAACGGACCTCCCTGCTGGCAAGAGTTGGTGACAGCGTCTGGCGATCCCTCAGACAGGTGACCATCGCCCTTATAATCTCGGACCATTCTCCTTTGACTCCTAACCCTTGACCTTCGACCTGAGAGACCCCACCTTTGGGTTTTGGCCTTTAACCTTTAACTTTACATCTTTGAACTTTAACCTCTGACACTTCAGCTGTCTCTGACCTTTGAAATCTCACCTGGTCTTTTTTAATTCAGGCATTTTTAACCTTAAAAGCTTAAATATTAAATTTTTTACGTTTTTATGCGTAGTTTAATTTGCTAAATAACTTACTGGTACAGTGCAAACATGTTTTATCAATTATGAAAATAAATAAGAAACAACGAAATTGTGCAGCTATAATTTTTGAAGATGGTTGGCGCAGCAATTTTGGGTAATTTAATATTTCGCGAAATAGCAACTCTAATGTCATCATTAGGTGGATCGATATCGGTGGTCCGTTTTTCGCAAGCCGCAGGTTTTAATATTCTAATCGAGACCGATACCCTGTCATTATAAGTATAAGCTGACAAAGAAAGAAGGGCCCGTTTCTATTTATTTTGTGCAAACATATGTGAAAAAAATCCTCGTAGTTCCACGATTAATTTTTTTTTTTTTAATATATATACAGGTGCTCTGGCTGCGTTTTGAACGTTTTAGAGGTGGAGCTTTAGCGCGAGGACCATAATTAGAAAACCACAAGTATTTCGGAATACAAGGTGTGTGGTATTGACGCGCAATATTCACACTGCCACCTTTTTGAAAGAAAAATGCTTTCTTAGAAAATTAACAGAAACGTGAGGGATTTTGAAAAAAAAATACAGCTGTTGCAATTGAATTATGAGCTTCGGTAATGAATCAAGAATAATTCAGAATTTTTAAATTTCAGACTTCAGAGCCCGAACTTCTCTCAAAATAATATAACACATAACACTGATGTTGATACCATATGAAATTCAATATGAAAAATTTTAACTTCTGAAGATTTCAAGTCGAAATATATTGAATTTTTAACAAAATCGTTGAATTTTTAACCAAAAAAGATTTTCCACAAAAAGCATAGGAGACGATTTTTAAAAAAAATAGTTGAATTTTTAACCAAAAAGACGGATTTTTTCGAAGACAGTAGAATTCTCAACAAACAAGTTAAATTTCAACCAAAAATGATTTTTTGTAAAGACAGCTGCATTTTTAACATAAAATGACGAATTTTAAACAAAAATGTAGTCCATAAAGTTAAACTTTAAAAGCAAAATATACGAAATGTTAACAGAATAGTTCAATTTCAACCAAGAAAGATGAACTTTTAACAAAAAAAAAATATTTTCTGCCAAAACAGATTTATTTTCAATCCAAAAAGACTATTTTTCAAATACAGTAAATTCATTTTTAACCAAAAAGGTGATCTTTTAAGCAAAAGAGACCACTTTTCAACAAAATATTTCAGCCTTAAACCAAATAGTTAGATTTTAAAGAAAGATGAATTTTTAACGAAAAAGATTTTCTACCTAAAAAGAGATGTATTTTCAACCTAAAAAGACGAATTTACAAAACAAAAATTGTAACCACGAATTTGAACTTCAAAGCGAAAGAGATGAATTTCCAACAAAATAGTGGAACATTTAGCCAAACAGTTAAATTTTCAAACCAAAAAAAAAAACGAATTTTTTCGAAGATAGTTAAATTGTCAACAAAAAGTTAATTTTCGACCAAGAATCGCGTATCTTCAGCAAAAAAGATTTTTCACCAAAAGAGATGCATTTTCAACCTAAAAATACGATTTTTCAAAAAAAATGTTGACCAAAAAGTTGAACCTAAAAGCAAAAGAGACGAATTTTCAATAAAATAATTTGAAAATTTAACAGTTTGAATGAAAATGAACTTCTTAGTTGAAAATTCAAATATTTTATAGAAAATTAACTTTTTTATTGAAATTCGTATTTTAGTGTTTAACAATCAACTGAAATCTCTTTTGGATACAAATTCAACTATTTTGTTTTGAAAATTTGTATTTTTTTTTCAAAAATTCATCCGTTTTAGTAGTATTTTATATTTCTTGAAGAAAAATACAAATATTCGATTCAAAAATTAACATTTTAATTAAAAATTCAAGTATCTTCGTGGAAAATCTACTTTTTCTTTTAAACTCATATTTTTATGTTGGAAATCTTTTTTGGATGAAAATTCAACTATTTTTCTTTTTGATTTGTCTTTTTAATTTGAAAATTTAGATATTTCAGTAGAAATTAAATCTGTCTTGGACCAAAATGCAGCTCTTTGGTTGAAAATTCAACAATTCGTTAAAATTAATCCTTTATGGTTTAAAATGCAGTTGCTTTGTTGAAAATTCGACTGTTTCTTACAAAATTTACTTTTGTCCAAAATTCATATTTTGGTGTTGAAAAGTCAAATGAAATCTTTTTTGGATGAAAAACCAATTTTTTTTAAATTTCTCTTCTGAATTAGAAAATTCATTTATTTTAGTAGAAATTTCGTATTTCTTGAATAAAAATGCAACTTTTTGGTTGAAAATTTAACATTTTTATTAAAAATTCAAGTATCTTTGTGGAAAATCTACTTTTTTCTTTAAAACTCATATTTTGATGTTGAAAAGTCGAAATGAAATCTTTTTTTGATGAAAATTCAACTATTTTTCCTTTTACTTTGTCTTTTTATTTTGAAAATTTATTTTTTTTAGTAAAAATTGTGTCTTTCTTCGACCTAAATGCAGCTGTTTGGTTGAAAATTCAACAATTTTTTACAAATCCATCCTTTATGGTTTAAAATTCAGTTGTTTTGTTAAAAATTCGACTATTTCTTCAAAAATTTACTTTTGTCCAAAATTCATATTTTGGTGTTGAAAAGTCAATTGAAATCTTTTTTGGATGAAAATTATTATTTTTTTTTAATTTGTGTTCTTAGTTAAAAAATTCATTTATTTTAGTAGAAATTGCGTATCTCTTGAATAAAAATGCAACTTTTTGGTTGAAAATTTAACATTTTTATTATAAATTCAAGTATCTTCGTGGAAAATCTGCTTCTCTTTTAAAACTCATATTTTGATGTTGAATTGTCTTTTTAATTAAAAAATGTATCTATTTTAGTAGAAATTTAAATTTAATATTTCTTGCACCAAAATGCAGCTGTTTGGTTAAAAATTCAAGAATTTGTTAAAAAAATAATCCTTTATGGTTTAAAATTCAGTTGTTTTGTTAAAAATTCGACTATTTCTTAAAAAATTTACTTTTTGTCCAAAATTCATATTTTGGTGTCGAAAAGTCAACTGAAATCTTTTTTGGATGAAAAGTCAATTTTTTTTGTTTGAAATTTGTCTTCTTAATTAAAAAAATTCATTTATTTTAGTAGAAATTGCATATCTCTTGAATAAAAATGCAACTATTGGATTGAAAATTTAACTTTTTTATTAAAAATTCAAGTATCTTCGTCGAAAATCTACTTTTTCTTTAAAGCTCATATTTTTATGTTGAAAAGTCAAACTGAAATCTTTTTTAGTTGAAAATTCAACTTTTTTTTTTAATTTATCGTTTTAATTTAAAAATTTATATATTCTATTACAAATTGAATCTTTCTTTGACCTAAATGCGGAACTTTGGTTTAAAATTCAACAATTTGTTAAAAATGCATCCTTCATGGTTTAAAATTTATTTGTTTTATTGAAAATTCAACTATTTCTTTAAAAATTTATTTTTTGTCCAAAATTCATATTTTGGTGTCGAAAAGTCAACTGAAATCTTTTTTGAATGAAAATTCAATTTTCTTTTTAATTTGTCTTCTCAATTAAAAAATTCATTTATTTTAGTAGAGATTGCATATCTCTTGAATAAAAATGCAACTATTTGTTTGAAAATTTAAGATTTTCATTAAAAATTCAAGTATCTTCGTAGAAAATCTACTTTTTCTTTAAAACTCATATTTTGGTGTTGAAAAGTCGAAATGAAATCTTTTTTTGATGAAAATTCGACTATTTTTCTTTTTAATTTGTCTTTTTAATTTAAAAGTTTATAGTTTTTAGTAAAAATTGAATTTTTTTTCGACCTAAATGCAGCTGTTTGGTTAAAAATTCAAGAATTTGTTAAAAAATAATCCTTTATGGTTTAAAATTCAGTTTTTTTCTTGAAAATTCGACAATTTCTTACAAAATTTACTTCTGTCAAAAAATCATATTTTGGTGTTGAAAAGTCAACTGAAATCTTTTTTGGATGAAAATTAAATTTTTTTTAAATATGTCTTCTCAATTAGAAAATTCATTTATTTTAGTAGGAATTGCATATCTCTTGAATAAAAATGCAACTTTTTGGTTGAAAAATCATCCTTTTTGCTTGAGGAGTCAACTATTTTGTTTGAAAATTTTGCTTGAACCACTTTGTTAAGAAATAATTTTTTGTTGTTGTTCAAGATTTATATTTTTTGTTGAAAATTGATCTTTTTGAATTGAAAATTCTACTGCGTGGGTAATACTTAATTAATTAATTTTTTGTTGTAAAATTCAATTCTTGTACAGAAAAATTCGTCTTTTGGCTTGAAGGTTCAACAATTTAGATGAACTTTTCTTTCAAGATTGAAAAATAATTATTTGTTGAAAATTCGTCTTTTTGGTTTAAATTTTTGTTTTTTAATGAAAATTCATCTTTTTAGGTTGAAAATTGAATTATTTTGATAAAAATTAAATTATTTTGTTAAAAATTTATTAAGATGAATATTTCTTTGAAAATTCACCACCTGCGTCCGTGTTTTGCAGATTAATAGATTATGGAGGTGACATGTATGTAATAGCGTCCAAGCGAATCACCAGATGCGCTAATGTCACGCACCATGGCCTGGCCTATGGTGCACCACAGGGGTGCGTTCAGTAAACCAGAACTCGTCATTACTCGTCTCAGTGTTACATCACTTTTTATGCACTTTCTGCTATTTATCAGAAAGTGTCAACCGTATCGAAGTCAATAACAGATGATACGATTTCAACTTTTAATTTGTTTAAATATCATGTTTTTAGTTTGGTTATGATTTTACAGATTTTTTTTTTAACTAAGGTAAAGGTGGGAGCCATCGGAAGCTTAAGGCGGATTCTGGATTTCAAATCTATGAAAAATTATATTAAACATAATCAAAACTTCAACAATGGATTTTATCGAACAAACTGGATATTTAAAAATGTAACTAAGCTATTAATTACTTTTTATCTCATCAGTATGATAATTTAAACAAGTCTAAAGTCTGCTCATTAGGGTGATCCAAAAATGTTTCTTTTTCAACTTTTTTTTTTATATCGCCCGGAAATTTGTTCGAATCCATAAAAATAAATGAAAATTTTTTTTCATGATAATTAGAAGTGGCGCAAGCCCCATGAAGTTTTAACACGTATTTTAAATCAGAAAAAAGACGTTTTTGTAAATTGTATTCAGAATATTAAATATTAGCTGAATCAAGTTGAAGCTCAAAACTTCTCTTCACAATTAGTTACAAAATAAAAATAAAATATTACTTTTTGAATAGCACCCCCATAAATGTGTTTCTTAGGGTTCCGAAAAAAACCCCATAAGTGAAAAAATGTGTTTTATGAGTTTTTGGCGCTAATTATGATTGTTTTGCGATTTTTTATATGCAAATTATTTCTAGTTCATGAAATATTACTTTATACTGTCAACTTGATGTTGACAAAAATTGTTCAAACAATTTATAATTATTGTTAATAATATTCTCTCAGAACAATGCCAGAAAATTGTTGTTTTTCTCAAATTTTCAACTATATGTCTACTTTTCACTTGGAGTGATTTAATAATTAATTTAATTCAGCAAAAATAATTATTTAACAATATTAATATTGTCTCACTTTTCACTTAGTGAGATAATTATTAATGTAAGTTAACAAACACGCTTAATCAAACCATTTTTTATTCTTTATAGCTATCTTTTCTTAGAATAATGCTAGAAAGCTGCTTTTTTCTTGAATCTTTCGTTTTGCTTTGACTTTTTAGTTATGAGCAAAAATAATAAGTGAACCTCAACAAGAAACCTTTTTTAAATGGTATTGTACTTTTTTAAGTGAATTATTTTTTCTCTTTTCACAATGTTTGAAGAAAATTAATTTAAAAAAAAGCTACCTTACCCTGGGGAATCCCTGGGATCCATGTAGAAAATTGGAAGCATATGTAAAATATCTGTTTTATTTCAAAAAAATAAATTCACAAAAAAGAAAGAGATTGTTTAAAATATGATTCTCTCTAATGTTTATTTATTATTTTATCACAAATGAAAAGGCAAAGCAAAGTTAAACATTTCAGAAAAAACCGCAACTTTCTAGCACTTATCTAAAAGAAGATAGTTATAAACAATTATAAATTGTTTGAACAACTATTTTTTTTAACTTGCATCAATTATTACTTCACTAAATGAAAAGCGGACAAAAAGTTATAAATCTCAGGAAAAACCGCTACTATCTAGAATTAATATAGGAGACGATAGTTCTAAACAATGACGATTTGTTTAAATAATTATTTTTTGTTAGATTTAATTAACTATTAGGTCACTCCAAGTGAAAAATAGACAAATAGTTAAAAATTTCCGAAAAAACCGCAACTTTCTGCCATTAGGCAAAGACAATATTATTAACCATAGTAATAAATTGTTTAAACAATTATTTTTGTTAACTTCAATTGATTATTACTCCACTAAAATTGAAAAATGGATGAAAAATTATAAATTTCAGAAAAAAAATGCAACTATCTAGTATTGATATAGAAGAAGATAGCTATAAACAATAATAATTTGTTTAAACAATCATTTTTGCTGATTTAAATCAAATATCAACGCACTACAAGAGAAAAGTGGACAAAAAGTTTAAGATTAAAGAAAAAACCGCAATTACTAGCATTATTCACAGAGAATATTATTAATAATGATAAATTTTTTAAGCAATTATGTTTGTTAACATTAATCAACTATTACCTCACTCTGATTGAAAATTAGACAAAAAGTGGGCAATTTTTTCAAAAACCGCGACTTTCTATCTCTATTTTAAGAGAAAATTGCTAAAAACAATAATAAATTGTTTAAACAATTCATTTAAATATCCAGTTAGCAGTATGAATTAGTATTTCATGTATTCGAAACAATTTTCAATCAAAAAAACGCAAAACAATCATAGATTTTTTTGTAATATTTAGAAATTTTATTTAATATTCTCTTCAAATTAATTTTTTAAACTAAGAAATAATTTTTAATTTTCCCAGGAATCTTGAGAAAATTTTTTTTATATCTTGAAACCATTTAAAATCCTTAAAATGCTTCATGATTTTATTTTATAATCTTCAAAAATCCAAATTTTGTCTAAAATATTTAGAAATTTTTAAAAAACTGTTGTAAAATTTCTCCTAGAATTTTTTTTAAATCTTTAAAAATTATGAAAATTGCCTCAAAATCTTTCAGATTTTTTTCTCATGATTTTTAGAATTCTTTCAATATTTTGAAATATTATTAAATTTTCTTCAAAAATTACTTTTCCAAATAAAAAATCACTTGCAATTTTCTCAGGAATCTTAAGAAAATTATTCTATTTTCTTGAAATCTTCCAAAATTCTTAAAAAGCTTCTAAATTTGTTGTTTGAACAATTTTGCTTTAAAATCTTCTACATTGTTTTTCGAAAATGTAGGAAATCATTTGAAATATTTTTAAATCATTTTCAATTTTCTCCTAAAATTAATTTTTTTAAATAAAACTCATCTTAAATTTTCGCACGAATTTTAAGAATATTTTGTATTATTTCGAAACCTGTCAAATTGTTAAAAAGTTTCTTTTTCGAAATCTTTAAAAATCTTCATTTTTCTTGAAAGTTCTTGAAATATTTTTCGACTTTCTTTTAGAATTTATTTTTCAAAATATAAAATCATTTGAAATTTGCCCATGAATCTTGAGATAATTTTTTTGTTCTCTTGAAACTTTTTGGAAGATCTGTCACTGTTTATAAGAAAAATGTGAAAATTCCATTGTTCAAAAAAAGAATTCTCTGGAGCAGCAATATATTTTTTTGTCTTTCTTTTAACCAAAAATAACTTTAAACCTAAACTTTAAATTTAAATCATTTCAAGTTGTAGACAAATTTTTATTGGAACAAAAAAAAATTTTCGCACCAAAGAAATTTCTTTGAATAAAAGAAACTTTTTTTTTTGATTCAGAGAAATTTTCTTTGTCATTTGAGTACCAACTTATTAAAAAAATGTAGCACAAGAAAAATAAATGATGATAAAATTCATTTCCCCTGAGTTTTTTAGGTGGCTAATTACAAATCTGAAGTCACATTTTCAAAATTCAAAATTTGTTTTGGGTTTTGCTAATTACGAATCTAAAGTCATATTTTGAAACTCTAAATTGCCGATCCAATATGGGGGACAAAAAACTAGAAATTTTTTATAAAATTCAGTACCCGGAGCTTTATTGGGTGGCTGATTACGAATCTAACGCCAGATTTCAAAATTCTAAATGGCCGATCCAATAAAGCTTTTAACTAAAACAGGCCTTTCTCTCATTCGCCACTTCCAATGAAAATTATTTTTATTATAAAATTATAAAGTAGGAAAATTTAACTTAAAAATCGTAATCAGTGACACAAAGAACCCCAGGTACTGAATTTTATAAACATTTATAAAAATGTTAAGCTTTTCGTTCGCCATATTGAGTCGGTCATTTTGAATTTTGGAAATCTGTCTTCAGATTCGTAATCAGCAACATAAAAAGTCTTTTAATAAAATCGTGAATTCGAAATGAATTCTGTCAATTGGTTCATAAATCTTACAAACAACAAAAAAGATTAATTATTCAATTCTGATCTTCGTGGAACACTTCGTTCCGCAATTGTGAAATTCCATTAACTGGTTTTACGTGGAAGCTACCTATCGGGTACGAAATAAGACGGGCCAATTTGCCGGTGTCTGTGCCTCTGGGCCAACGAACACCCAGGATTCTTTACTTTCGTTTGCTCACGAATATTTTCGTTTGGGTCACTAACTTTATACATTCGTTTCCTCTAAAATACAAAAGAAATGCCAGCCTTTGGTTCTCAAAAAGTCCGCTAGGTGGCTACGTATTCCTTATTTCTCACAAGTGGTGATGCAAGGATAAATCCTTCTCTAAAAAGTGGGTGCGTCTCGAAAATATCGAAATATGTGGGAACCAAACTACGGTAATCGTTCAGCACTTGTCAAAATAGTTGATCAATTATTACAGTAGTTTGGCATGGAAAATTTTGGCGGCAAATTCAAATTTCTTAATGTTCTTTATCTTTTTTTTTAATCAAAATAATGAAATAACAGGAAATTTTTTCTATGAACACATAATTTATTTAAAAATCACTTGTAGTGGCGTAATTTTGAACAATGAAAATAAACACATTTTTTACATGTTCAATATTTGAAAGATATTTTCCTGGATTTAAAAAAAATGTTCATGTTTTCAGTTATCTAAAGCTCAAAAATGAACATTGTTAAAAATGATTGATGAAATTCAGGGAAATATTCTCATACGTAATCGAAATTAATTTTGGAAGAGAGTTAAATGCGAACTTTAGAGAAAAATATTTGAGGTTGAAATTGTTTATTTAAAAATAGTTATTTCGAGTTTCATATTTTTTATTTCTCTTTAGGTGAAAAAGTTGCAATTCTTATTTAATCCGAATAATTTAAGGCTTATCTTATTCCTAGCAGTAATCTGCTTAATTACAACTTTTTAATAAAAATATACCAAAGAGTTTTTTAGGGAATCTTTTAAGAAATAAAATGAGCCCTACAATGTTAGGCTTAAATCAGAAATGCAACTTCCACTTAAAGAGGAAGAAAAATCATCAAACTGTAAATAACTATTGTTAAATAAAAAATTGTAGCCTAAAATATTTTTTTCTAAAATTCGCCTTCTAAAATTAAATACAATTAACAATAGAAATATTTCCCCTGATTTTATAAATGATTGTATTAATATTAGGGTTTCGTAGCCCCGGGCAGACCCTTATAGACCGGGAGTCCACGACAAAATCATTGCATTATCTTATTCACCGCCATATTAATAGAATTAGTTATTTTTATCGAGTAAGAAAGGTACATGGTAGTACCAAGGTCGTTCAGCGGGACATAGATATAAAAAATAATAACAAACATATAATTTTTTGAAGTATTCTTCTTGTCTTGTTCTTACATCGTGTCAAAGATGTAAGATTTTAGGGGGGAGGGGGGTGTCAAATTTTATTCACTTTAAAATTTATATGGGAGGGAAGTTTGACCCATAACTGATACGAAAAAACAGTTCTTACACCTTGAACGCGGGACAAACGAGTTCTTACACTGCTTCGAAAGTAAAAGTTGAGACCGTCCACGACGCTCTTTTGCTGCAGTGCGCGCTGTAATTATTATTTAATGTTTGTATATAAATGAGGTTAATCACATATGAATATGAAAAATAGATAATCAATAGAATGTGGTTTAATTATTGATTTATTCTAATTCTAATTTATTCTTTTTGATTCTTAAGGGCATGTGATACTTCGTCATGTGGTAAATCGGGATCAGTTCCACCGGGTTTTTGTCCACAAAAATTAAAAATTTTAAAAACTGTATCTGGAGATGCTACAAAATAGAACAAAAGACGTCCCCGAACTCTTTTTTTGAGGGATAATAGCAACAAATATTATTCTGCTAAATTTTTCTCTATGTGCACTATTTGGAGGTTAGGATTCGTTGATGAGGTATCGGCCATTCCGATAATATCGGTCTCTGTCGTACTTCAAAGTACACACATATTATTCAAATTCAGCAAAATGAATTTTTTTCAATTATATCACAACAGAAGAGTTCGGGGACGTCCGTTAGCATGTTCGCTATCATTTCCCACATTTTTTAGTCAAAATCTTTATTATTATAGGAAAAAAGCCGGGGGAACCTAGCATAGCTAAAATCGATAATTTTCTAAGTATCACATGCCCTTAAAGTCGAAATTGAGGGGAGAGCCGAAAACGCGGCGAGGGACTATGCACCTTTATTGTGCGAGGGAAGAGTGAGAAGAAACAGGTTTCTATAGTCGAGACCCTTTTTATTGCGTGTCGATAAAATTAAATAGGCGATAGAAAAAAAATGTTCTCAATTTTATCGAGTTTCAATTTATCAAGTATAAAATAATAAAATTTCAAATTTATATTATCATTATAAAAATCATTCGTAATGGGAGTGTCGACAAAGTTATCATTTTAGTCCTTTAATTTTTAATTTGCAATAAAGTGGAATTTTTTATTCATATTGAAATAATTTCATGAAAGAATTGTTTTTAACGCAAATGAAATCGATATTTTCATTCAAGAGAAGAGTCAACCACGGTACAACAAAGTTGGAGATCGCGTGGCGTCGTTCCAAAAAGAAACGAGGGGTTGGGTACTGACTTTGGTATCAACCAGGCAATAGTGCAGGGAGAACAAGACTGACTCTCCAGGGTCAGGATTTGGGTATTAGAACCAGGAAGTGATACTCTCCCCACTCCTGGTCCTAGGTCCACAGGGTCGTACGTTTGTGGGGTGCTTGTAACTTTGTTACACGTTTCTATAATATCTTAAATTGTAATATGTTCTACAAATGTTTGCCTCTTATCCCCCCTTATAATTTATTTATCTAGACCCTTTTTGCCTTGAATCGTAATATGTTTCATAATGCTAGTCTGCTTATCGTCCTATATAATCTATTTATCTCGACCCTTTTTACTCTGAATTGTAATATGTTTCATAATGTTGGCCCCTTATAGTCCATATAATTTACTTGTCTCTACCCTTTTTACCTTGGATCGTAATATGTTTTATAATGTTAGTCCTTATCGTTCCATAACATATTTTAAATTATGATATTTTTTACAAAGTTGGCCGCTTATCGCCCCATATGATTTATTTATCTCGACCGTTTTTACCTCAAATCGTAATATGTTTTATAATGTTAGCCCCTATCGTTCCATATAATACCTTAAATTATAATGAGTTCTCCAATGCTGGTCCCTTACCGATCCACTTAATTTACTTGTCTCGACCCCCTTGGCGTTTAGTTTCAGAAACCCATTTGCGTTTATCTTTTAGAAACCCCTTTTTGTACTTATTTTGAAACCCATTTTTATCTATTTTTGAGAACCCATTTGGAATTTATTTTGGGAACCCATTACCATTCATCTTTTAGAACCCCCTTTTTGTACTCATTTTGAAACCCATTTGTATCTACTTTTGAGAACCCCTTCGCCCGTCATAGTGCTATATATTTGCTTATATTTATTTTGTATCTTACGGTGCTATTACATGTATAGATTTTATAATTCTGGATTCTTAACCTCATTTATTCTTTGTCGAACAAGACCCCACTACTTAATCGTTATCGAGACCCCTCGGCCTATATTTAAAGCGATTAGGAATTTGTTTGTTTTTTTTTGTCTTCCGTGTGATGTCAAGTTGTACGAAATTGTGAATAAAATTGTTATCAATTGTTTTGTCTAGAATGTGAGATTTGTAATTGCGTAACCCCCACCACCCTCTACCATTGTTTAAGATTTAGACTGAGCTAGTACTTTTTCCGACCCTAATTTTGACTCTTAAATTTTGGTTTATTTTGTTACCTGTGTAGATATTTTTTATCTTTCCTTACCTTTACTATCTTTTTATTGTTACTGTTAACCTCGAGACTTTGTATATTTTTGATAATCTTATCTTTGGATATCTCATTGCCTTTTTTATATTTCGGATTATTTTATCTTTGGATACCCTTTTGACTGAGGTTCGTGAGGTTCTCTTTATCGTTTGGCCTGAAACTTTAAACGTTCAGTAAGTTTCCCCATCCCGTTTGGAATATAGGTTCCGCGTATCTTTACAGTTCCTCACTCACTTTGGTTGCATTGGTTTATCTTTCTCCCAAGGAAGGACTTGAGAACTACTGCTTGAGAAGCGAACCTGTTTTTAATCCTTCGGACTTCTCTTTTGAACTCCTTAAGATAGAAAGAGAAATCGGATCGCATTCATAACTTTTCATTGCATTGGAATCCCAGCCAACCTTCCAAGGATCTCTGTGCTCATCGAATTTTGGCGAATTTGATGAAATATGAACAAGAAACATTTGCTTTACGAGTCCAGGCTATCACGAATTTCAATAAAGGCATCGACACAAAATATCACTCCACTTACCACTGTTACTACACTTTTCCAATAAAAAAAATTATTAAGTCTCTCCAACTGCTTTGTTGGTAATTCATCTTTTGAATGTTTAACGATTTGCACGAAAATTGAAAGCAACTTAAAATAAGTAAAATTGCGTCACCCTCGCTGCTCGCTTGCGTCAGAAAAGAGCAAAACTTCTTCACAAGAAGGAGGAGTATGAGGGGAAAAGATTTTCCCATAACAGAATTCATTCCAGAAAAGTTACAGAATTAAATTACCCTTACTAAAGAACCCGCCCAACTCGCTTATCATTAAGGTCAACCTTTTCATGGGATAAACCCGAAAATCTACGAACAAGGAATCTAAAGAAAACAAGGCGGCCCTCAGAGGCATTAGGACATTCAAAAAGGAGGTGAGGCAAGTCTCTCAACTCATCCCCGCAATCACAGTCAGCAGGGAGGTTTCACCTCATCCTTCGCAAATGGGAGCACGTACATATATGAGGGGTTCTAAGCCTAATCGCCAGGTTAATAAACCGCCTCGATAAGCGAGAGCCCATAAACTATGGTCTTCTAGATTTGAACGCTGCACGCTTGAAATGTTCCATTTCGTTATCAGGATTCTCACGATAGAGCCACAGCCAGCGCTTCCAGAATTCGAAGTTCTTCTTGATTAGCCCCAACACGTTCTCAACCTGTAAGTTAGCCCTAATTCTAAAATTCATAAAGGACGCAGCCTTAGCGAATCTATCAGCATGCTCATTGTCATGAATACCGACATAATATTCTTACCGAGTCCGGATAGGAAGTATAGATCAGCTTGTAGAACGTCTCTTGCGGATCGGTACATGCATTGATAAGGTCAGCTAAGACACAATCAATCTCAAGCCTGTGAAGAAGCTCCTCCCAGTTCTCATCGAAATAAGCCGGTCCTAGAGATTGGTTACAGCTCATCAGCACCCATCGAATCGAATTAAAGGAAGAAACCAGAGCAGACTTATCAGGCCTAAGTCTGAACTTCCTTCTTTTCTACACCTTCTAAGTCTCTCCTCATCCTCATTGCGCTTCTTAGCAACAAGCTGAACCTTTGGAATTAATGGATTGTTCCTCCAAGTGAAGTTTGTCAAAAAGAAACGGCTAGACAGGTATGACCTTCTCAGAGCAAGAAGGGGCTCATTCACCTCGGCCAATAGAACGGAGATGGGAGTGGAGCTCATACAACCCAAAACAATTCTAAGTGCCTAGTACTCAACATGATCAAGAATCCTCAAGGTCGAGACACTCGCGAAGGCAAAAAGAGGAGCACCCAAATCAATACAGACCCTCACCAAATTCCTACAAACAACACCCAAAACCGCAGGATCCACAACCTAGGAGACCTCATGTGAGGAACCCAGGTCAAGCGCATATCCAACAGAATCACAAAGTACATCAAAGTAGACGGGCAAACGATCAGGTGATCAGCGGCTTCCAGGAAGATCTCTTCCGTTACTGTACATCTGCTTTAATTTAAAATCATCACCGTATTTCTGTTACAGATTTCAAGTAATTCAGCGTTAGAAAAATGACGAATTAGACATTTTCTATTCATGATTGACTAATTTTTAATCATTGTCATTCTGAAAATTTTTATATTTTGTTTTATTTCTTTTAAATATTAAAACACGTTTTACTCATCACATTTTTTCAAAAGACGATTCTATATTTCAGAAATACCCTAGAATTTTCGATCACTTCAATGTTAAATTCCCCACTCATAAAATTAGCCGCGAACTTAAATAAAAAAATGTAAAAAGCTATTTATTTAAGGAGTATAGTGTAATGTATGTAGCATGCAATATGAACTTAAGTTCCGGGAAGTCCATTCAATGAATCGAGTTGCGGTTATTCCGTATCATAACTCATTTTGGTCAAAATGATATAATATCTGAAATCACATTAATGATTGAATCAACATTATTTTCTTTAATTGGCAGTAACGGAATGCAACGAAAGTTCTAAAGACATCCTGGATTTCGCATAAGGCGGCAGCGGCGGCCGAGAGTTATTTGCATTATATATACGCGTATGTGTGTGTGCATATCTTTTTTTTAATTCGAGGAATTTATTATACGTACAATGTCGGCTTTGTGATATCAGCTTTAACGAATTTAGTAAATAAACTTTTTTCCTCGAAGCTGGCTAATGAAATGTAAATATCTCAGAGGCATAAGCATGACGCCTATAATCGTTGAGATAACGACTATAGTATATTTAGTCTATAATTAAGCACTCGAAAAATCATAAATTACACTGTTAATTTAATTCTTCATTAAAACATTAATCAGTTTTGCCTCAGCCAGAAAAAATGGGGTTCCTTTCTACTCTGATTCTATCACTGTCGGTTGTCCTTCAATTTATTGGTAATATAATAATATTTCAATAATAATAATACTAATAATAATGATATCTCTATATAATAACCAACTACTACTACTACTTCTACTACTTTCATCTGCAACTGTGCCGTCTGCCACGTAAGGTCATCCGTGGCTAGCGACCGGACTCCTAGAAACAGTGTTGTACGAAGACTCTTGCGTAAATTTCCCGCTCTTGCTTACCTTCTGGGATAGAAGGAGAAGAAGTGAATCACGTACACGTTCCAGTTGCGTCGGGATTGGTTGGTTTAAGGAACCATAATCATGGCTTCCGGATCCTATAACTGCTCACATGCGCATAACCTGTCAGATTGGAATATTCTCTGACCAATAGAAAATGGCTGTTATTCGACCAGTTAAGTGTATCCATGCAAGAACAAGACGTAGATTATTCTATTCCGGTGGAGTTAGCCCCTATCGACTAAAAATCCAAATCAATTTTTAATTTAATTTTTGTCTTTAGCTCGTGCTGAAATCCACAGTTTTTGGAATTTCTTCATAAAGTTTAAAGGCAATGTTCCTCATGGTACACCAAACTGTCGGTTTCAGTCCAGTTTCGAGAGTTGTCTTCGATCCCAAATCGGGGTGATCCAAACGTAAAGAACCGTTGGCGAAAGGCGTAGCGACAAACGTCGCAACCGTTCTCGCGCCTGAGACAGCAGTTCTAGAAAGGTGGAAACCGGGAGGGACAAAGGCTTTTTTAGAATACATTGATAGGTGAAAACCTGTGAATGCTAAACTTTAAACGAGCAACTGATCTTCTATTCATGTATTATGCCGAATCGGGATGTCTTGCCGTTTAGACGGATAATACGGAGGTCAGACTTGAAATTAAATAGTAACACTTCCATGGACATACAATTTATGAAATTTTAAGTCATCTAGCGAATACTCATAGTCATAATAATTTATATAAATACTCAACGAGATCGTTGTATTGACAGGTTTAAGTTACAGTGCTTATTATAAAATACTATGACAGGACTCATTCCACATTTAATTTACATTGTATTGTAATCCGCTTTTAGGAATGTAAATTCATATTCTTTTCTATTAGAGAACACAGAATCATCCATTTCTTCAATTTTTGTTATTGAAGCTAAGTAATAACAAATCTTTGAACAATTTTTGACCTTCAGGAGAAAGATATTTAAGGAAGCTTTTTACGACATTCATTTTAGCTTTTGTGAAACCGACTTTTGGAGGGGCAATCTTTTCAATGTCTCTTAGTCTAATCCTTGTTTTATAGTAAACAAACAAGGATTTTCGCCATAATAATGAACGAAAAGCTGAACATTGCCGTTCGGTGAATATTTAAATACAATACCTACCTGATTCTTATACCTTTCGGGATTTCTACGTTTCCCTGCAAAGATTTGTCAAAATCGCACAAACTATTGTTTGCTGATTCTACCATGATAAACGGAGAGGAAACCATGATAAACGGCTGTTTCTACCATCATAAACAGAAAGGAAACATTTAACTGTTTTAGAGGTGAATACGTTTACACAAAATAAATATAACCACAGTAATAATTTATAACACTATTATGAAACGGGAATTTTTGGCAATGGAAGATTTTGCGCGTAATCGAATTCACAGCAAAATACATTTTCTTCTGAAAGCAGTTCTTTCTTAATACCTTGACATTCTTGGACATCTTGTTTGTGATTTGCAATTCCATCAAATTGAACAGTTTTCAAGGAACTTAAATAACATCATTGCAAACATCTGTTTTCGGTAATTTGAATGACAATTTAATATGATTAATAAATAAAAATTAATATGATTTCCTGCGAAAGTTGAAGCTCCTTCTGATACAAAAATGACAGGCGGTGAATCTTGTAGATTTCTTGACGCTGAAGACGAATCCATCAGTAGAAGTTATCTAGCACGTCAGGTTTTGGAGTAACTTTTAGTTAAAACATGGCAAAAAGGGCCTTTTTTGACCATTCAACCTAAAGTTTCTCCAAAACCTGACGTACTAGACAATTTCCGCTGCCGGATTCGTTTTCAGCATCAAAAAATGTAGAAGATCCACCTTCTTTCATTTTTGCAACTGATCATTGTAGGACCGTTTATTTTTCTATACACTCGACTCACAACATTGCCACAATGGGTTCATGAAGTTCCAACTTAAAAACAATTTAATCCCCCCTTTCTGTTGCAGAGTTAAGTTCACAGTTTGAATGTTTACCTAATGGTGAACCTATTCCTTTTGTTCCTGGTGACAGACCTTCTTATTCTTCTAACAGAAGTAATTCATCAGAGACGTGTCCTGCTTCTGCCGAGCCTTCAGTCCGAGCCAGGTCCAGGTCTCCTACTACAAAGCCTCCATCTGTAAACTATCATCCTTCTTCCAGGTCCGGGGTTCCTCCTACAAGGCTTCCCATGGGATTTGGACTTCATCATCTTAGACTTATTCGGCTTACTTCCTTGAAGAATCCGCGCCTGATATTCGAACTTCAAAAATACACTTTTCCTGCCGATAAACCACTTAGAATGAGGATAGGAAAGCATTCTTATAAGCCTATGCCGACCCAAGAACAAATTGTATTATCAACACCCGAGGGTGACGTTTTCGCAATATTGGAAAGTTTTAATGTTCTTGATGGAATATATACAATGCATGGTTCTAATGTAAGACGAGCGAAAATAAACATAAAAAGCGGCAAGGTCCATGCATTGACCGCAGAAGAAGTCAATCAAACTCCAATAGGAGCCCGCTGCCCAATCACAGGGTCTTTTCGAGTGGAGCGGATAAACCGCGAGTAAACTGCAATCATCTACACTATAATTTAAAAAAATGTATCGGAAAATCTTGCTTTCTGTCCTATGGGTTTCTGTTTTTGAAAACGTAGATATTGAAAATATCAACAAATGACTCGCCCTGACAGCATAAGTGAAACATTTTCCAAGTACATGCTTCGCTTAAACCAGGAATGACCAGCAGTGAATGTATGTTTGTTAAGAATAAAAAAAAATGATGATATATATAATATAAATTATTCTCTCTTGTTTATATGTATATATATATAATATGGTTCGTTTCTCGAAGTCTTCGAGAAAAATGACAGGCCTCGAGTGAGCAACGGAACTTCTGTCCGAAAATCGTAGTTCCAGAAAATTTGGCACTTCTCGTTTTGGACAATTTACTCTATCTCCCTTAGAGTGTTCGACAGGGCAGGGTCGCGGCCGACATCGTAAGAAGGACAATGATGGTAAAAAAGCACTCTTAGGGCCGCATTATGTATGTAGATATACTTTGTTCCCGCATCTATGGGACACCCAGATAGTATGTGTTCTATGTACTCTGCGTGTGCATGACAGGCTCTGCACCTATCGCTGGAACTTTTTGACGTAAAATGCGTTAACGGTATACTAGGGTGGAAATGACACCGTCCTGGTAGGCGAAAATGAAACCTTCGGTACCTGAATTAAGTCCTGATGATCTGAGAAATGCAAAAGTTTGCTCCTTCCGCAAGGACTGTCTTTCTACATTCCTGTGAACATTTCCGTGCATTTTGTTGTCGAATAGCTCTTGGTGGCATTTTTCAATTTCTGCTTTCTTCACTTCGGCTTTCAGAAGTAGATCATCCAGATGAAATAATGCACTTTCCTCACTTCTGATGTTAACATTCAGGCCAAGGGTCTCAGCCGCCTGCTCCGCGGCTTTGTAAAGAATCGCTTTTTTGCTAATCATCTCGTGATTGCTGACCATTTTCAGGCGAGGATCTTTTCCATTTGCAAAGATGTAAGCTGTACGTAGAACAATTCGATTATGAAGACATTAAATATTCAGAAGTCCGCGTCCGCCTTGACGGCGTGAGTTGTATAATCGCGGAACAGACGAATTAATATACAAGTTTTTATGCATATGCATGATCTTACGTGTAGTGATATCAAGGGCTGTAGGCTCATTCTTCGTCCAGTAAACCACCCCCGACACCGAAGAAGATGCTTGTATCTGCTTCGGAGAGACTCTTTAACTGATGTTACGTCCTGAATACGGCTGTGAGGCAGGCTCAGGTATGCATATTTCTATCCAGTGTTAAGATGTCTAATAACACTTCTATCCACAAGCTCAGCGTCCTTGGGAACGCCAACAATCTTTGCTTTCTTCGGATGAATTTTGGCACATTTATCCAATCCAAAGTCCATCCCAATCTCTCCTGTGTACATAGATCTTCAGATCATTCATATAAAATACATGAGTGACTTTATGCTCGCGATGGTTAGTATCGCCACAGAGGTATCCAGAAGAATTTCGTAGTGCGAGAGGTAGAGGCAGAGATATGATGCAAAAAAGCAAAGGGCTCATGGTATCGCCCTAAAAGGCGCCCTTCTGGAAGGTGACGTTGTTCGTTGCCATACCATAATTTCCAGATGAGATAGTAAATCTATTTCCGAAGGGGCATCAATCTCTCTATGCATCTCACTATGTGTGGATGCACCTTCAAGCTTCCTAACAGACAGATGATAAGTTTATGAGATGTTGGATCGGAAGCTTTCCCGGAGGCAATCCAGACCATTGACAGGACGCGGTGATGGGCCGCAGCATCTTTACAGACGCTCCTGTCAATTAGCAGGTTCTCTTGACATCCTGCTACACCTTTTTTCGAGCGACTTTGATCGTACATCTGCCGCCACACAGGCTTAATTCTTCTGACAATCCTGTTGTTCAGGATAGCTGTAAAGATCTTATACAGTGTGTTCAAACATGTTATTGACCTGTAATTTTGTGGGTTGGACAAGTACGCTTTTTTCGGTAGGAGTATAGTGCGTCCTAATACCAGCCACTGCGGAATGGGAGTTTCCGACTTTAAATATGAGATGAATATGCGGGCCAATTGATGGTTTGTAGAAGTCATTTAGGTGTCATTCAGCTTTCGGCACGGTTGTTACACCTTCGCTTAGGAGTTATTCCTTCGGGACCATCCCTCCACAGTTGTCCGCAACTGCTTATTAATAATTATAACCATATTCAGCAGAAACCCTTGGTATACGGATTTGGTATTTTGAAGTTTTCTCCTAATGTACGAATTAAGATAGAAAAGTTTCAAGAGAACCTGAAGCGAGCTCTGATATTTAACCCAGACGACAGTTTTAGTGATATTACTCTGCTATTTAACTCATTGAAGTCAAGTGTCCCCCTAGGATTAGGGTATTTTTTTAAATTAGTTGGTTCCCCAGAAAGTGCGAAAAAAATTTGGGAAATGATCTGGGTTATAGGTTTGGGCCTGTAGCAGGGAGCTTTATGGTCAGGCCTGCATTTGAAAGTCCTAACCCTCCAACAATAAGCTACACTGAGTTCAACTTAGCTGCCATAAATTCATCAGGTTCGGAGAAAAGCTGCTGTTGGACTGAAATTTTTCATTGTCACTCATATTCCTAATCGCTTCAAAGCTATAAATTAAAAAATAAGGAACATTTTTTTTATAAATCTGTTCTTAACATCTTAAAAAATGCCTCTTGAAAATTGTAAGTTAAACAATCATATCTGAGGTTCGCTACGAGTCAACAAATATTGCAATTTTATGCAAATTTCGAGATGCATCAAATTTTTTTATTAGTTTGTTGATGTATTAAAATTTGACGAAATGCATATTTACTGAGAAGAGAACAAGTTTATAAAAGGCTAAAGAAATTGCCTTATAATTTCTTGAACAAAATCGAAGAAGTCAAAATAGTATACGTTTTAAGTTGAATAAATCTTCATCTCAATATATAAAGACAAACTCAAATATCTAAATAAATATCAATTAGCATTGCTAAATTCTGTGTCATTATTTGTTTTAACCCCTTTTCCCCGGTTTTCGATTTTTATGGACCAAATCACTGATCGGTGTGCACGATAAAATTGTTTGCTCTCGCTGTTACAGAGGGCGTGCATGTAATCTTACCAATGCACAAATCTTACACTTTCGGTCTTAAAAATTGATGCTGAAAGTACGTTCTTTCGACCGAGGTATGCAGAAAATGTCTTTTTGAGAGATACAAAAGTTTTTTCTTGAAGCAAAGTTTGTCGTTAATAAAAATTTGTTTGTTAGACAAATTTCTTATTTATAATTCATATCATCTGTAAATGTCTACGATATCAAAAATATATATATTGATACGACTGTCAATACATAATTCAAAAGTCTCTT
>JAABKJ010007545.1:36645998-36835139 GCA_011634705.1 Andricus grossulariae | reverse complement strand
CTAATGGGCCCTAGTGGAGAGCTTACATGTTGACTTTAAAGCTCTTTGTGTTATTTGAATAAACAACAAAGGAATTCTAGAAAAATCTATACACGAACGAGATATAGCCTAATAGTACAGTAATAATATTAACAATAAAATTGGGTGTTAACAAAGATTAAGATTTTGGAACTTTGATTATTTTCCTCATCATTTCAAAAGAATTTTTAAACATAGTTAAATGTTAATTTGCCTAGAATCATCGAATACAATATCTGTATGTAATATACACTCCATGTATATTTATTACAAAATAACTTCAACGAAAATTCGTTCGACGACTTTAAAAAGTGGATTTAAGAATATGTTGGACAGACTGGACCTGTCAGACAAATATGCAATACAAAATTCAAGTACTATTCATTAGTCTAACCAAACTTTGAGTTGTCCATAGTGTAGATTCACATGATCCAAAAATAGATAGCTGGGTGATTTTAAAATAAATCTTCACTCACAGTATCACGAAAATGATCTTCTTTCTTTATAAAATAAAGAATTACAGTCTCGCACTTCCACTGCACTGGAACAAATTCGCCCAGATACTCTTACAGCTTCCCTCGTTGTCCACCGATGAAGAACCTTTAGCAGGAATGATTAGCAGCAACCAATTTTAACATCATAATTGATAGATTCAAAACCGCTACATAGAAACACAGCAACGAATTAAGAAAACTGGAACGATCAGCAACACAGCAATGAGGCAGAAACACAGTAACGATGAAGGAAAATTCAGAAACAGATCTGTAGGAAAAAATTTTGTTAAGTCCAATAAATCCTAAACCCGAAATAATTCACTGTTCTTTCATATCGACTTAGAAATAAAAGTTCAGTTTGCAGACACAGCAGTATAACTTCACGGAAACAGCGCAAGACGAAAATACTCACAAAAACTCAGTTTTTTCAAGCATTTATAAATTCCGCACATAAATTTGGATTTTTCCCGCACCAAACTATCTCGGTGGCGAGCCCCGAAATATGCTACGAGCCGCGCATGTCGTAGACGGGGAATTTATTCTATTGGTCGAGTTCTGTTGGTGGTAATCCTGGGAAGGAACCGGGAAATTCAAAATGTCAGTGAAATAAATAGCTACTGATTTACGAGGTAAAAATGAATATAATAATTTATTTATATAAAAGCTCCCGTCTCTCCTACAAAGTTAAAGTTCACGATCTACAGTTCAACAAAGGAACATGTAGCTGGTTTCAGAGTAGAATCAAACCTGTCGAGTCTCTGTTCTGTCATCCTTCACTCAGCCGTCCCTCCACTCTCAAGCATCCCCACTCCCTGTTCTCCGAATATCTTAAGCAAAAGAGAGTTTTTTCACTCATAAAAGTAATAAATTTCACATCTTTCCTGTACGTGCTCAACCGAGCCCCAAGCAGATTATAGAAAGTTGCCGTTTCACAGAATATATTAACCCTAGTCACTTTAGGGCCCTATCCTCTAAAAATTCCTTATTTTTTATCCTACTATCCAGACTTAGTTTCCAACATTTACACTACATTTCTCACAGAAATTCTCGGTGCAAAGAACGTCATCGAAGTATATAAACCATGTGATGTGCTTAGATCTTAGGAAACCCATAACAGGCTTCATAATCTTTGTAAAGATAAGGAGGCTGGTACACAGACAGAACCAGGTAGAAATTCGTAAATCATCCATTTTGAAGTGAGGAGGGTCGATAAATTCATTCAATTGTTTTAAGTTTAGGATAAATCTGTATGACCCGTCAACATCTCTGTATCTATCCAGCTCGTTTACGGGAATATTTGTGATTGGTACTTGGTTTTGAAAAAACGCCATGTCAAAATGCATCTCATAGACGCTGATACATTTTAGAACAAAAACATTATCTGTTATTTTTCGCTATTCCATAATAAAGCAACTTAAAAGACCTGCGACAACACTCACATCTTCTACTATTTTGTCCTCACATTGAGGGATTTTGTTCTGTTGCGGTTCACTCTTCTGCACCACCACCTCAATTACGTATATGGATATTTTAACATAAGTTATTAATAATTAGTATTTCCATATAGTCAAAATATATTTTCAATCTCTCAGTTATTCGCTAGGATACAATGAATGTATTTCGCAAATTTCGCTTTTAAGAAACGTCGAAGATTTTCATCAACTCGAGACGATTGTTTTCTCCGGCAGTAGTAATTGGCGTACAAATTTTCGAGATTATGACTCTCTAGTTCCCTCGACTCTTCTGAGACTGCTCTTCGAAAATATCAAATCCAAGTCCGCATCCAACACAAGGTCACGGAGATTAGGTCTTTGATATTTCCTAGAGTATAACAACCTCTTCGGCAAATTTGGAAAAAAGGTTGCCCTATAACCTCGCGTTCGAGGGAGGAAGCTTTGTACAATACACTCGTACTAGAACTAGACGCCATGACCACCTGGTCCGTTTCATGGGTATAAAGCACAAGAATCAAACAACGCTCGGTCTGAGGAGTACAACTCCTTGACCTGCATCCAGGATGACTCTGAAACTTTCTCGCTCGCCAGCGAGCCCCCAGTGCTGTTTTGGGACGCAGCATCTCTATTTAAAAAAGTCCCTTTTCCCGGCGACACCTTTCTCGCGATGCGGTGCGTAGGTGGAGAGGATTGCAACTGTGCTCTCTAGTTACCCCGGATGCTGAGGACCAACTACGGCTTTGAAAAATGGGTTGCTTATTGTAAGGTGTTGATACAGACGTGCCTTACAGGGTACATTTTCAAACTTCCAAACTTTTTTACATATTAGAGGTATAATTTAAATATATAATTACCTTAGTGCAGTGGCTAGAAATTTATCGTCCGGAGCTTCCTTGAGAAATTTCTCGACTTTCTCCGATGGCAAAACTTCACACTTCTTTCCTTTATAGCCATTTGATTTCCTTTCAGGAAAGCTGTCAATTTTTTGTATTTATTTATTATTTTTTATTTATTTTTATTATTTATTATTATTATTATTATTATTATTTATTTCCTTTCTCCATATTCTCACTGATTCTCTCTGATTCCCACTTTGTTTTTTCACGCTCTAAACCATTCGAGACTACTCTCGAAACTCAGGGTGGCGTCCCATGATAGCAGAATGGCATGATGTTGCGTAATGTGTCAAATCACTAGAGATTTCAGCTAATGAAAGTGTTCCTGTGCATAATTAGGAGAATATCATTGGTTGAAATGTCTAGCTATTTGATGCAAAACGCAACGCAATTCTGCAATCATGGGATGCCACCCTCATGTTCGCTCGGTGCAGCGTATGTGTAGCGGGCGTAAAGTTTTATGTTTAGCGGTCGTAAAGTTTTTGTTGGCCCGGCGAAATGTGCGCATGCGCAAACATCCCTGGGCTGCAAGCGGAAAAAACAAACAAAACATCCGTTTCTTACATAAGAACCTCTAGCCGTGATAGGTAAGCGCACGCGCGCAGAGTTTCTAGCAGACGCCACGCGATGAAAGTCAGTGGTGTATGTACGAACATTCAACGGCCTATGTAACGGCTGGTCAAACATTAGGGCCCTAAACATTTTGAGATACATCACTACCAGAAGGTGTAGCTGAGATTTGTTTCTGCGATCTTCGTGATCGAAAGTGGAGACCCGGTCTTTCCCGATTCGACGAGACCTACTGTAATAATTTATAGGAGAAAAATACTATCAAAACAGGAAAAATCATTCAATTTTGAGTTCGGTGACGTGATTGGGTATAACTTCAATAGACGCCAGTCAATCCGAATAATAATTATTTAAATATTTTCCTCAAATCGATTGTTAATAGTAGCGATTTGAGATTCACATACAAATCACAGTTGTGTCTCTCTCTGCGTACATTATGAGATTATTATTTGACATTATTAATTACGCAGTTTAACAATGATATACTTTACTAACAAAAAACTACGCCAAGTGTACTTATTTAGGCGTAAAATAAAATAAAAATCTCCGAAAATTAAACACCGCGGGGTCCTAATCTTTTCCTTTTTATCTAATAAGGACATTTGTCAAATATTGTTCCGTTCAAACAAAAATTTCTAGCTGATTAAGCCTGAATTGCCTGGAAACGCTGAAAAAACAGGTTTTGATACGCATAGGGCCATGTTAATTATAAAGGACCAGCTTATGGAAAAAAATTGCGAAGAAGAATGAAAAAAGTGCAGGGATCTTTACAGGAAAATATATATTTAATAATTTACAAAAAAGTTACAAGAAATTAGAGCGTTTGCCTATTATTCGGATAAATTTCGGACATTTGTTGGGCTTTGTTGATTAGTTTTCTTTATATACACAATTATGCTATATTTTTTCAATATGTCTTAAGTTTGCAATCATTTTTCATAAGAATTTACATTATTCCTGAACGAAATATAAAGAATCATTAATAAATTGATCATTTGTTCACTGTACTCAATGTTTGAAGATCATTTCTGTCAAGTTGTGCTTTCAAAATAGCAGTTTTTTCATCTCCTCGAATTTCTCATAATTCTTGGTGAATAAATCTTCCTTCTTCAAACAGACAACCGGTGCTTCATCTTTTTCATTCACCTAATCGTCCTCCTCCCGTCGAACGATAGCCATCATCACTGCGAAGCAGCTTTGAATGGAATCTCGTTCGAAATTAGGATGTCCTGTCGAGGTGTCCATAACCCTTCCTCCTGCAGCTTCATTTCCGGCTATTCTAGGTTGAGGATTATTGCATAATTTTACATATGTACTTCTATAAATTGTTTACTATTATTTCTCAGGCATCCTTTGTGAAAAGGTGTCCTTTGTACCGCGGATCCAAAGCAGTTGCTAACGAAAAGCAAGTTTTTTTCTCCAAGTAGCCAAGATGAATGTCGATTTCCGTCAGCGAGCTTGCTTGTAGTAGCAACCCTAAAACACTGCACTTCCTTTTCTGTACCTAACTCTTTATCAGTACTAGAGCATGTATAATCTCTGATGCCATAAAGTTCGGTGAAAGCATTTTCGTTTCAGCATTTTGAAATGCATCAGTTAATGCCGCCACATCTCCCATGATCTCCCAATGCAGATTCGACAGCATATATTTCATATTGTCTTCTCAGTCCACTTTTTAATGCCACTTTCGATTATGATCAGGTGACTTAGTATTGTCAGAATCGATGAATTCGGCGTAGAGCCTTCGTTGCAATGATAATATAAATTTCAGTAAAACAAAATTCTTTTATAAAAAGAAATCAGTTTTCTGTGGTGTATTTCCTATCATCGATTGAAAAGTTAGTCAAAATGGAGTGAACTTTTTCCATTTGGATCTTTCAGATCTTCACTGCTTCATTCACTTTTTCCATCACTTTGGTTAGGCAATCGAAAGTTTCGGAAATGTCAATTGATGACAATAAAACCGAATGTTGCTGAAAATCGTTGCTTTCCCCTTCCTCGACGCGCCGCTCGAAACAGGGCTACGCACTGCTAACCGTTGTGGCTCTCCCACGTCCCACACTTCCGTCGGTGACTTGGATCTCTCCATGCAGCACCTTCTGCAACCGACAGATGTCTCTTAACACTTTCACCGCCTAACGCCCTAAATTTTGCCTTTACTCCAGTTCAATCCACCCCTATCAGCCCCAGAAGATACCCCTTGCTCTGCCTTGACCTCCTCCATCACTACGAGAACCACCCTTGTTTCCCTCGAAGGCAAAACTTCTGACCACAAACTCACTGGACCCGTTGCCAACCTGTTTTGTGTCATTATATGTTGAATGGTAAACGGAATATATATATCTATGTGTACACTGTACACATAAAGTACTTGGGTTGACACATTTCTCAGCAGAGGTACGAATTACTTTCGTTTCTCCACGTCACCTACCTAGAATGTCTTGCTCCTAGTTAGCGGTAAAACCAAGCACTGGTAAGGTTCTCTACCAAATTCATCGAACGCGGAAGGCATAAAGGCGTAGTTCATTCATCGAGTGGAGCAGTAGTGATTCGTATGTCTATTTTACACGTCTTGCTTAAGAAACTTATTGCAACTAATGAAATTATTTTTACTCGGATCTAGGATTATTTAATAAGTTCATCCAATGCATTTAAATTTCAACTTCTGTATAGGGAAATAAATTCAAGTTATGATGTTTATACTCAATAGCCTTCATGACCTCATAACCGCTGAGAATGGGCAAAACCTAATTCTAATCTAACATTCTAATTGTTGTAATATCTGAGATCACAGGGTGAAACCTCGTGAGGAGACTTGAAGATCTATCCTCTCTTCTTGTCACTCAAGTTCCCTACCAGTGGAGAACTATGAAATATCTGGTATAAAATACCAAATATTTTGAAGTCTCTTCTAAAAAGGGTTGAATCTTATAGAAAAAGTGAGGTGGTCATATCGCCAAAGACTGTTTCTAGGTCACGATAATTGAACATAATCACCATGCAGACTAAGAATCGTATTTAAATTTATTTACAAGCAGACGAAGAGTCGCACTGCTTTACCTGGTTGTCTAAATCTTTAAATAAAAATCTTAGACCGAAGGACAAATATCTTTTTCTAAAAAGGACTCGTAAGTCCCAGAGTATAAAATCTGTCTAAAAGTAAAGATTTTAAACGTCAAGTTTGCTCGCAGACACTCGCTCTCTCTTCAAAAAAATTGAGGCCGGCGCACCGAACTGACAGGTCGTAAACTAATCAGTAGCAAATAAATGAGAATTAGAATATTATCGGCTTATCTTTTGTGTGTCCGAGTGCCGATTATAAAATAATTATTGTATTTTGACTTGTGGTTTAGGGTTATTAAGAAACCCCCAAATATTGAGACTCCATACTATATAAATGGTTTCTCTAGAGAAACTGGTTGTAAAAGAGTAAGAATTAAAATTGACAAACTCGAGAGAATACGAGATCTTTATAAAGGAAGGATTGGAAACTATTATTTCACGTATTTGATTATTATGTGCCATAGCGACTTATGAATTTTAATCTGAATTAAACTACAATTTTAAGAATTAGAAATAGAAATGTATTTACACTGCCGGATGAGCAGGTTTATTAGATTTTAACGTGTATATAGTTTCTATACCAAAGTTCTCTACTGAAAGAAAGTAGAAAATACATTTTTATAAAGAAATTCCTTTTATAGGGTGATATAATAATAGGCGGAATTATTCGGCCTAGAGTTTAAAAATGAAATTAGCTATTAATTAGGGAACTATGGGTAAAATAGTTTAGCGCAAGCACAAATGAATAAAAAGAACACTGATTGTAAACAGAACCTTATTCTTTCTCCATAAGAAATCCCTTTTATTGATTATTTATCTTAATTAGGGGTTGCAATTGGTTAATTAAGATCTTCAGATAAAAAAGCCTGAAAGCTGGCGCTTACAATATATTAATAAATAAAATATTTGCTTTTTATAATTTTCGCGATGTTAAGAAGCTCTTGCATCAGTTTCAGCTAACCGCTAGGCGGTTGGTGAACAATTTTGCTAGTATTCCGTACGCTGTTTTTTTGACGGTTTCTCCACCAAGGCCGTCAAACGCTCGATACTGAAAAATACAAGCAGAAAAAAGAAATTAGTAACAAAACAATCATAATTCAGTTTCCACAACTACATTTATAAAATTATATTATTTCGATATAAATACCTACCTACCGCTAACTTTTTAAAGTCTGAATTTTGCAGCAAAGTATTGAAATTGTCTATGTCAGCCGTGCTTTCGGACGGCAACATAGACAATACTGCGTTTGTCGTAAATGCATCATCGCAATTATTCCAGCTTTGCTCGGCAGCAGTATTTTTATTTAAATTCTTCAAAACGTCAGCCCTCAGTCCTTTTCGATTCCTTATTAAGGTTTCTGCTAATCCTGGAAGAAGAATACAAATTAACATTGCATATAAGTCATAGTATTATATGTATATATAGTTAAAAGTTACTCATAAGGACAGCCGCAGGATTTCGCCGGGAGCTGGTGCTTATCTGAAAAATGTACCCGCTCCCAGCGAAATCGCCGTAAATTTGCAATCTTGATTATAAGAATGAAATAATATTCAATAAACCTTACTCTGGAATTCCCCCTTCTTTGTGTGGATCTGACCGCCAATCCTGACATCAAAGATTCCCTCCTCATGACTTGTGTTGACATACCTCCTCATGACTTCATTTTGGGTGCGATTCGTGGGACTTGTTTCTAGATTGGTAAAATGGCTGATACGACTTTCGTCTTTTTTTAAACGTTCCGTCCCAGGAATTACACCCAAAATGGTGTACTTCGCCGTTCAGTCGCTAATTTTTATATTGCAGGATGAAGTTTTTTTGGCCCGGGATATGTTTTCCTGTCCTTGTCGAGGTCCTTGTTCTGAAATGTTGAGGAGGAGGGCTCATCGTCATCATCTTTAACGAACGGCCCTTCTTCATTCTTCTCATTTCGCATATTAGAGTCAGAATCAGAAAAGTTCTTTCTTTTTCGGTTGGTTCGTGTCCGTTTGGCCGCTTCATCGGCATTTTTATGGTTTTGCATATCCTCGCTTCCGATATCCACAATAATTTTACTTAATTGTATGGCCTCTTCCATTTCGCCTGCATAATAAAATAATTAATAATAAAATAATACAAATATTCCTTCCCTACAGGAAACATTAAAATTAATTTTTTTTTAAACTTCCTAGTGGAAAAATCTGCAGGCTCTGGTCAGCCCCAGACTAGTACATCTAGACGCAAATCTGGCGCAAATCAGACGATCTAATCTGGGGCTTGTCAGCACTGTAATACTTTTGTAAAATCTACGACTAGACGGACCAGCCAGGTGCTAGTTAGGGCCTGGTCAACCGGCTGCTCGGCGAGCTTCCGCTTCTTGCTCCTGGAGGTGACGACGGAGAAGTTGCTGTTATTATCTTGGTTCATCCTGATGATGGACGCTGAACTGGCACCAGTGCTTCCTGCTGGGCAGGAAGCTAGGTTTGAGCTCTGCGTCATTCGTGTCGCAGTGCGCAAATTTGTTAATTGAACAATTTGATGCGTCTGATAGACCAGAATCTATCAATCTATCATGAGCATCAGTCAATCTAACCGCGGTGTCATCAGTGACGATGGTGGCTGAAACGCGCTCTTTTATGCACGGAGACTCGGCGCGCGCACCAAGGCCCGTCGCGACACTCCCACTCCATGCAGTTGGAGCGAAGTGGGGATGTCGATCCACGAGTTTGCCCCACCATGCGATTTTTGGGGGCCCGCGTGCCAATGGTATCATTGTACGTTGGAGCCTTGTGCCGGCCGTTGCGTTGTGCTCGCTCTCCGTCCTCTCTGCGTTACATGGTTTCTTAAAATTATCTTGAGAGTTAATTCTATTCTTTAATGCGGTTGGAACTTAATATTATACTTTGAATAATAATATAATATAATATTCACAATATAATATTCTGATAATATTAATAATGTAATAATAATATTAATGAACATTATTCAAACACTAATGAAATGACTTTAGTATAGGTAGACGAAAAATTAAAATAATTATACCGAGATCCTTGATTAATAATATAATATAATATGTAATGATATATCATAATAATACTAATGATATAATGTAATATCAACAACATAACGTTATAAAAATATTATTAATCGAATATGATATATTAGTAAACATTATTAAAAACTAATAAAATGACATTAGTATAAGAAGAAAAATTAAAAATAATAATACCGAGATCCTCGATTCGTGCAGTGGTAATTAATTAAGGATTATTTAAACTGGAAACCTTTTCCTGGACATGTCCATTCGTATGCATCCGAATACACATATCCGCAATAAAAAAATAAAAAAAATAAAAATAGAATAAAGTGCTGGCAGGAATTGGAAACTAGAACTGGCGAGTTTTCTGCTTGTAAGAAAATACAAGCAGGGGCTCTCAATGTTCGGAGTTTCTTATTTCCACTGTTTGATACATTATGGTGTTTATCAGAGTATTTCAAAATATTCCAAGGAATTTCCAGTTGATTTCAATAATTTAATTGATTTCAGAAAATTGGAAATATTTTAGAGTATTTAAAATATTTTCACCGCATTTTCGAAAGTCTTACAACATTTTAAGGAATATAAAAAAAATTGAGGGTTTGAAAACTTTTAGAGTATTTTAAAATATTCTAAGGAATTTTCAATTGGTTTCAGTAATTTGACTGATATCAGATTATTTTAGAAGATTCTGAGTCATTTTCGAAAGCTTTAGAAATATTATAGGCTGTTTTGGAAGAATCCAAGGCATTTTCAAGATATTTCAATAATTTAATGAATTTCAAAAGATTTTGAAGAAGTTGGAATATTTGAGGATATTTTAATAGATTCTAAAGAATTTTCCATTTATTTAAGTAATTTAATTTTATTTCAGAGGATTTAAAAAATATTTAATTCTAAACGAAAATAAATCTAAAATATTGAATAACCTAACATTTATTAAAAATGTTTTTGCAAAAATAAATTTGTTTACCTAAAAATGCAACAAAAAATTGCAATCTGTTTTAGTAGAGAATTTAATCATTTTGTTGAAAATTCCTTTCTGTTGGTCGAATGCAGTTATTTTTAATTTTTAATTCAAACATTTTGTTGTTTTAAATATTAATTTTTTTTCTTCACAATTCCTCTTTTTAGGTTAAAAATTTTAGTTGAAAATCGAACTAATTTCTGAAAAGTTCATTTTTTTCGGTTAAAGATTCATAACTTTAGTTGAAAATTCGTTTTATTTTGTTAATAATGAATTTGTTCAAAACTGAAACTCTAATTCTAGCAAAAAGATGAATTTTCGACAAAATATTTCAGTTTTCAATCAAGGAGATGAATATTCAGTAAAAAAAATAAGTTTTTAAAAACTTGTTCAACTTTCAACCGAGTAGTTGAATTCATAAAAAAAAACGATTTCCCAACAAATAAGTTGAGTTTTCAACCAAAATAGATTTTCCAGTGAAGAATGAAAAAAAATTAACCAAACTATTCAATTTTCTAGCAAAAGACTAGTTTTCAAAAAAATTGTTAGATTTCCAATTAAGTAGATGAATCTTCAATAAAAAAATTAATTTTTATCAAAGTAGTTGAGCTTTCAACCGAGTAGTTGAATTTTAAATAAAGTACAGTTGAATTGATCCAAAAAAGACGAATTTTCAACAAATAAATTGAGTTTTCAACCAAAATAGATTTTTTAGTCAAGATAGAGAAAAAGTCAACCACAGTATTAAATTTTCAAGCCAAAAAGACGAATCTTCTACAATACAATTAAATTTTCAACAAAAATGTTAATCCTTAACCAAATAGTTGAATCTTCAACCCAAAAGGACGAATTTTCAACAAAATAATTGCAGTTTCTACCAAAGAGGTGAATTTTCAAGGAAAATGATGAATCTTCATCCCCAAACAAGTTAATTTTTAACAGATTAATTCAACTTTTAACCAAGTATGTAGTTGAATTTTCAACCAAAAAAGATTAATTATCAACGAAAAATATAATATCTGATATTTCAATCAAAAAGGATTTTAATTTTTAAGACAAAAACTGTTGAATTTAATCAAAAAGACGAAATTTCAAGAAAATAATTGACTTTTTAACCAAAACAGATTTTACAGTCTAGAAAGAAAAAAAATCAACCAAATTGTTGAATTTTCAACCAAAAAAGAAGAATTTTCAACAAAATAGGCATATTTTCGACCTGAGAGATGAATTTTTAACTAAAACGATGAATCTTTAACCAAAACGATGAATTTTTAATAAAGTAGTTAAATTTGTAGACAAGTATGTAGTTGCATTAAAAAAAAAATGAATTCTCAACGAAAAATGTAATAGTTTATATTTCAGCCAAAAAAGATTTGAATGTAAAATTAGAAACCCCTAAATTCATGCAAAATCCACAAAAGAAAAAAAATCAAACAAATTGCGGAATTTTAAAGCCAAAAAGACGAATTTTCTACAAAAAAACTCGAATTTTCAACAAAAAAATTATTTTTCGACCAAATATTTAAATTTTCAATCCAAAGGTTAATTTTTAAAATTGTTGAATTTTCAGCAAAATAATTATAGTTTTCAACCTAATTATAAAATTATTAATAATAAAAAGATGAATTCTTAACCAGCAAGATTTAACTTTCCACCGAAAATATTTGGATTTTCTTATTGGCTTATATTAATTCAGTTCAGATTTCAGTGGCAAAACGAAAAAAAAGGGAAAAGAGAACACTTTTTTTTTTAATTTTGTGCTACACACTTCTAAATCCAGACTACAAAAAGTGTCTCGGACTTCCAAACATTTTAGGCCTTAAGTGTCTGTTTAGAAATGTTCAAAAAAGATTTTAGGAAATAATTTGTAACGAAACAATCATAATATGTTATAAAATACATCAAATGGCGTATCAGAGAAAAAGTATATGCAAAAGAGTAGCGTATAATAGGACCTAATATGATATAATTACATTTGAAATTGATTGTTATATGGCTTGGTTTTACATGTTAGCATTCTGCGTATTGAAAAAAATTGTTATTTTCATAATTTTGTTATTTTCGTGTATAATAATTTTTTTTCCCTTCTGTTTTTTTTACACTTTAATCATTTTTTAGCTAACATTAAAAAAGGTTTTGAACATCTGAGAGCTTTCAACTGACAAAAATACATTAAAAACAAATGTAAAAATCTAAGGAAACAAAAACAGGAGTAGGTATTTTAAATACTCATTTCTGTGCTTTTTCAATTATTTCTATTTAGCTTACTTAGAAAAATACTTTGATTAACTCAGGTTTCTTTACTGAAAAGAATACACTAGGAAAAAATTGATGAAAATAAGGAATGAAAATCTATCTGCTGATAAAAAAACATTTAAATAATTCAAACATAATCTATTTAAACCAACAAATATTTAACTTTTGTTCGATATTTACGAGATTCCCATATGATATAAAAAGTGTTTAATAATAATTTTTTTTTCAGAAAAAATCCCCTCTTTTACCTAAAATTGAACTACTGAAACGCTGTGATTCCTTTAATATATTGTTTAAAAACATGATAGTAGGAGTCTTTGTTTTTCGATTATTTTAAATTCGAAGGTAAAATTTTATTTCTTTTCTATGAAAAAATAGTCCCTTATTTCTTTAATACATTTTTTACAAAAGATTTAGAGGTCGCGATGAATTTGTGTTCTCCAGAAATTGATGTAATTAACTTTTAGATTTTTTTAGACGTAATTGCAATAAATACAAAATATTTCATTACTTCAATTTTATCGGATAATGAGCCCTAAATTTAACAGAAAAAAAAAATTAAAATTGATGTCCATTATTTCCCTTAGTGTACAAGAATATATGATTTAACAATAATTAAAGTGCCAAAATGACCCCTGAACATTTTTTATCGTCGGAAAAGGGGGATAGACTTTTATTTATAGCATAAAAACAGTAACCCTGAATATTAATAAATAAAAAAAAACGTATTCTTGGTGGTGCAAATGTAACACGAAATAATAAAATTCTGAATTATTTTAATTACACATTATCTTTTGTTTACTTTTTTCTAAATTTCGACTTAAAAAAAAACATGGATACTGCACGAATTATATTTTTCTTCGATGTAACGCTTTCACAATAGTTGATTTATTTAGATTTAGGATTTCTTGGCGATTTTTTTCAATAGTTTTTTAATCATCAGCGTTACTATTTTTGTTTCTATGTTTAAGTCATTTTGACACTTTAATTGTGGTTAAATCGATAGAATTTAAGTAATTTCAGATAAGGAACGAATTTTTATTTATTGTAATTAGGAGTAAAAAAAAAAAGTTAATTACATCAATTTCTAGACAAAAAAAGATCGTGACGACCTCTAAATCTTTTATAACAAATCTAGAGAGGATAGAGGATTATTTTATCATAAAAATAAATTAAATTTTACCCCCGCGTTCACGCAAATCAGTCATTTGATTTTCTACTGGACACCCTCAAGTCTCACGAAACTTTCTTATTAAAATTTCGAATGAACTAATTAGTAAATAAATTTTCTAATATTTCAGGTACTCAGCGGCACCGTGAAAATAAACAGCTACACAATTCAGAACGAAGGCGATTGCATTATAAAACCCGATCAGGAAATATCGGCTGTTAAGCATTCGCCAATCGTAGTTAATAAGAACGACCCTGCTTGTGTTTTAACTCCCCGGGACGAAAACTTGCACGAAATATCGTGCATAGAAGGACCCGCAGCATTTTTAGACATTCTTAGTCCCCCATATAACGTAGACGTCTACGGTGAGGGAGAAAGACCATGTACTTATTTTAAAGCAATCTCCTCGAATTCAATGTCTGAAGCTGGCAAAAAATCAGACAAAGTGCAATTAGTGGTAACAGACACTCCACCAGATTTCTACTCTAGAGGCTTAGCATACAATGGCCCACCATTGAGATGATTCTCGTGTTTTTGTATGTAAAGTAAGATGATCTTGTTAATCTTTATAAAAGAATACTTCATCTCTTTTAAATATTGAAAATGAAAAAGAATATCTAATATCTTCTTGACTTGGCAATCGGTGTACATTTAGAAATTAAACTAGTCTAGAATTAAGAGAGATAGATTGATGAATTAATTTTATGCAGAGTTTTAGCTCAAGACGTTTTCCTAAGGAGATTGATAACGGCAGAATATATTACAGATCATTGTATTAAATATCTTTGTGTAGGCACGTATACTTATGTATCAATTAAAATTGTATACTATTGCATTATAAGTGAATTGAAATTGGCCACGAACATATTGGCTCCGCAATCATTTGCAATATTAGAAAAGAGTAACCTAGTTTTTGAAAACTAAATATATCATTTTAGGAAGACTGAAAGTAATTTGAAACTAATTAGGACTTTTTCTTTTATGGTGCTTGTAGTATATGAAATAAGAAGTTCCTTTATTTTAGGCTTAGTTTCAAGATTGCTTTTCTTAATTTTTAAATCTATCGAAAAAATTCCAAACAAGAATTAAAAGACGTCGAATTAGATTGCGTAAAGTCTATTTAATAAATAAATGCTTGATAAAGCACCAGTAGTTAATGTACTGTTAAGTAGAAGCAAGCATATCAAGCCATACTAGCTTATGCAATAAATAGTATTATTTTCGAGGTAATTGTTATCGAATCGACAGCGCTTCTTGGCTATTGGAAATTGAATCACCACTTGCAGTGCCATGCACCTACAAATATATATTCTATTATTTAGATCGAATTATTTCATAAATTTTCAGTTGTTTTACTGAAATTCTGAAAGAGATACGTAATTGAAGTTTATACATTTTTAAGAAACATTCCCGAGCTTGCTGTTTGTATTTTTTAGCTTTCACCTTGAGTGATACCAAAGTACATTTGACAATTTTTCCCAAAAAATTGTGAGATTAAGAAGTATGTTTGAAAAAGCTTTAAAAATTTATTGAATAGTGTTATTTATGTACCACATACTTTTTAACTAGGCACATCAAGTTACCTTCGATTTACGTTATAAGAAACTGAATGTCAACTTAATGTATAAAATTAGATCATTTAAGTTTATTTAACGTGGATCAACTCGATTTTGATTAATTTGTGTAATTGATTTCCTATTTTTAAATTAATCACTTACTATCATAAAATTATTCCACTTTGATGATCCACATTAGACTTAGGAACGAAATTTCATATAAAGCTAAGGCAAAAGTGTACAACGTAGTTTACAAAGAAAAAGGTAATGTACTTAATTAAAGCACTTTAATAAAGTGACTTTATTATACCGAATTAAAGGTTCGTTACTTCAATAAATATATTTGTACATTAATTTCTGCGTAGTTTTTTTACTATTACATAGTTTATAGCTTAAAATAATAAAATCCAATTTATAGATATTATTTACATAAATTTTCTCGATCTAGAGAAGTACAAAGCTAGTTTACCGATGCTCTCATTTTTGAATAAGAATCGAAAATTCACCAAAAAAATCAATTTTTCTAACGAGTCAGTAATTAGCTTCGAAAGCCAAGCTTTTACGGTTGTGCAATTTTTTTAAATGCACGTGAAACGTAGATTATATTAATAAATAAGTTCAGCTTTAATAGTTCAATCGCTTTTCACCATTTATGTTCTTTTACATCGTTGAGGTGATTCATTCTTTACATGACCAAACTCAAATCTTATCCTGAGTTCTCCAATTTTCGAAATCGGTAGAATATCTGGAATCCACTCTATCATAAACGGTGTTGGTTCTGCTTGACTCAGAGACGTGTGACCTGGAAAAAATATGGAGAAATAGAGAAGAAAATAGAGTCCTATCTATATCTATTTATTTCAAAATTGGGGGCATAAATGTAACAACTGGTTACAGCAGAGAACACATGCCGTCACCTGTTTCTCCCGCAAATTTGGAAAATACCCATAAACACCTAAAATCGAGAATTTCGACACAACTTCCCCCCTTTTTTTTACAATATTACGATTTTTTAGGAATCATAAACGGGAATTCACGACATCAGAAATCCAGAAGCTTTGAAAGAGATTCTTTTTGATGATACCAATTTCAAATATTTCCTAAACGCTTTATTTGCTGATTTTGTAGGTTTGAAGGACATCGTCGACAGCGAAGAAATCGCGAACGATTTAATCAAGAGACCAAACCTATTAATGGAGATACTAATGTTAAATTCAAATTGAAACTCTTCAAAATTCTGATATTTCAAGTAAAAATGTTACATTTTTAACAAATTAGATGAATTTTTAACCAAGTAGTTAAACTTGCAACGAAAGAGATGAATTTGCAATAAAGAACATTAATTTTCTAGCAAAAAGACGAATTTTCAACAAAATAATTAAATTTTCAATCAAGAAAATGAATCTTTAATTTTTAAAAATGAATTAAAAAAAGAAGTAGTTCAACTTTCAAGAGAGTAGCTGAATTTTAAATAAAAGAACAGTTGAATTCATCCAAAAAGACGAATTTTCAACAAATAAGTTGAGTTTTCAACAAAAAAGTTCATTTTCAAGCAAAGACATTAATTTTCTACCAAACTAGTTGGATTTTCAGCCCAAAAAGGCCAATTTTCAACAAAATAGACACATTTTTAACCAAAGAGATGAATTTTCAAGTAAAATGATGAATCTTCAGCCAACAAAATGAATTTTGAACATAGTAATTTAACTTTTGACCAAGTAGTTGAATTTTCAACCAGAAAACATTTTAATTTTTAAGCATAAACAATTGAATTCATACGAAATGACAAAATTTCAAGAAAATGGTTGACTTTTCAACCAAAATAGCTTTTACAGTCAAGAAAGAAAAACAATTTCGACCAAATTGTTGAATTTTCAAACTGCTAAGATGAATTTTCAACAAATAAGTTGAGTTTTCAACAAAAAAGTTTATTTTCAACTAAAGAGATTAATTTTCGACCAAATTAGTTGGATTTTTAGCCCAAAAAGGCAAATTTTCAACAAAATAGACACATTTTTAACCAAAGAGATGAATTTTCAAGTAAAATGATGAATTTTCAAGAAAAAAAAATGAATTTTAACAGAGTAATTCAACTTTTAATCAAGTAGTTGCATTTTCAACCAAAAAAAATGAATTCTCAGCGAAAAATGTAATGGTTGATATTTCAGCCAAAAAACATGGTAATTTTTAAGCATGAACAATTGAATTCATGCAAAAAGACGAAATTTCAAGAAAATGGTTGACTTTTTAACCAAAATAGATTTTACAGTCAAGAAAGGAAAAAAATGTTGACCAAATTGTTCAATTTTCAACCCAAAAAAAGAATTTTTAACAAAATAGGTACATTTTCAAGCCAAAAAGACGAATTTATTCCAAAATTTGGGGACATAAATAATGTAAAAACTGGCTGTAGCAGGGATCATAGTCCGTCCACCTTTTTTTACAAAATCCCCCTTTTCCCCCTCCTTGCCCCATTAAACTTGAAAAAGCCCCTAAAACACTTCAAATCGAGAATTTTGACTCAATTTCCCCCTTTTTCTGCAAATTTATATTTCTTTTTTAGGTATGATCAATAGGTATTCAAGACATAGGAATAAAGACGCTTTAAAAGAAATTCTTTTAGATAATACAAATTTCGAATATTTCTTAAACGATTTATTTGTTGATTTTATAGGTTTGAAGAACATAGTCGACTGTGAAGAAATTGCCAAAAAGCTCTAAAAACACGGGAAATAAGGATATTTTTCACGAAATAGGGAAATAAACTCTTTAAAAAAATAATTAAGGTTCTAATATTACATTAAAATCGAAACGATTCAAATTCCTAATATTCCAAGTAAAAAATTTGCATTTTCAACAAAATACATTAATTTTTAACTCAATGCTTGAATTTTCAACGAAAAAGATGAATTTCCAACCAAGAAGATGAATTTTATATCAAACAGACGAATTTTCAACCAAATAGTTGAATTTTCTACGAAATAGTTTAATTTACAACCCAAAAATCGAAATTTTCAACAAAAAAGTTAATTTTCAAACAAACAAAAAACAAATTTTTCAAAAAATAGTTCAATTTTCAACCAAAAAGATGAATCTTAAACCAAGAAAGGTTCAGTCAAAAAAGAAAAACAATTTCAACATTAGGTGAATATTCAAGACAAAAAAAAAACGAATTTTCAACCAAAGAGATGAATCTTTAGTCAAGAAAGATTTTTTAGTCAAGAAAGAAAAAAAATGTCAACCAAATTGTTGAATGCTCAAGCCAAAAAGACCAATTTACTACAAAATTTTCAACAAAATAGTTAAATTTTTAATCAAAGAGATGAACCTTAATCCAAAAAAGATTCAATCAAGAGAGAAAAAAAAAATCAACAGAAGTGTTAAATGTTCAAGAACAAAAGAAAAAAGAATTTTTTGCAAAACAGTCACATTTTCAACCAAAAAATTAATTTTAAACAAAACAAAAAAAAAAAATTTCAACAAAATATTTAGATTTTCAACCAAAGAGATGAATCTTTAACCAACAAAGATTTTTCAGTCAAGAAAGAAAAAATGTCAATCAATTGTTGAATGCTCAAGCCAAAAAGACTAATTTTCTACAAAATTGTTAAATGTTCAACAAAAGAGATGAATTTTCAAGCAAGGAAGATTTTTCCGTCAAGAAAGAAAAAAACATCAACCAAATTTTTGAATGTTCAATCCAAAAAGACGAATTTTCAACCGAGCATTTAAATTTTTAACCCGAAATTATGAATTTTCAACAAAAATGTTCATTTTCAAGCCAAAAAGACGAATCTTCTACGAAACAGTTTAATTGACAACCCAAAAATATGAATTATTACCCAAAAGTTAATTTTACATCAAATAGTTGAATTTTCTAGCAAAAAGAATGAATTTTTAACAAAACTGTTAGATTTTCAACAAAGTAATTGAATTTTCAGCCAAATAATCAAATTGTTGGCCAAAAAAAAAGATGTATTCTCAGCCAAAAATATAATAGTACACTTTTTAACCAAGAAGAATGAACTTTCAACAAAAAATAGTTGGATTTTCTTATTGGGTTCTATTAATTTAGTTCGAAATTAAGTGGAAAAGCAAGAAAAAGTGGGAGACTGTGAAGCCTGTGATGAAGAAATAGAAATTTTGACTCATTTCTAATGGATACACTGAAAAAAATTGATGAGATTAAGGAATTAAAATCTATTTACTGATAAAAATACATTAGAATGAAATTAAAACATAAGCATTTTTCTATTTTGTTTTTTCTGATGTATTTTTATAACCAAAAAGTGGTAAATTTTTTAAAAAATATTTAAAGCAAGCAAAAAAAAAATTGTAAACACAAAAGTGACTAGAAAACCGATTAAAGAAAAAGCGCTACTGTTAGAGGGCACTTCCATTATCCACGAGATACCCATATGATATAAAAAGTTGTTAATAATAAATAAAATCCCCTTTTAATCCTCCTTTTTTTACCTAAAATTCCCTCTTGTAGATTTTTCTAAAACCACTTACTACATATAAGCATTTAATTGCTCTCCCTTTCTATCTTTTTTCCCCCGGAGGGTAAGAATAATTGCAAATATTCAACTAAAATTTCACTCACCGACTTTCAAAAAAGTCTTCAGTTCCTGCGGTTTGATAAGTGCTTTGTTCACCGTCTTCTTATACCGATCTATTTCAGTCTCTTCTCGCTTATACAACTCGTAACTTCCATCCGCGTTTTGAATAAAACTCCTCGTAATTTCCAGCAGGATTAAGGGAGTATCAAAAATGCTTTTCACATGGAGAATATTCGTGATCTGCCACGTATACTTTGTAAAAGTACCGAGAGGAACTCCATCTTTTCTCACAAAAGCAGTCGTAGAATTTGGCAGGCGTTTCTTTTTAGCACCACAAGATATCCTTTCTCGAAGACACTCGAAGAAAGCTTGAGGAACGTGAAAAACGAGAGGATCGGGTTTCCCGTCGAATTGGAAATGCATCGTTTGATTAATCCTTTCAGTAATCGAAGCAAGCCAGTTTAAGAAGGAGTGATTAGTAGAATACTCGTTCACGGATTCATTTGAGTTAAAATATTTCTTGACATTCGTTGACTTTGTTTTTGCTTTCCTTAATTCAACAAAATTCAAGTTATTGGCGCTGATTGAATTCGATGTGACTGGAAGTTTCTCGTCTCTTTTTCTTTTGGTGGAATTTGCAACCGGAGCGTTGGTGCTCAGAGTTTTAGAGTTGGATTGTATTACTGTATTTTTCTCGATAATTCTTGTAGTGTTATCACCGATTGAATTTCCATTCAGCAATTCTACATTGCTCGTGTCGAGAATAACGTTCGTGTCGAGGAATTTAACAGAGTTAGGGCCGATTACCTCCAAGTCACCGTTTAAAATACACTGGCCGTTATTTACATCGTCAAATTTATCTAGAAGTTCTTGATCGCTGATGATTTTCACCGTGCTTCCATCAAAGACGGCATTCTGGTCGATCACCTCCAAATTATGTACCTGATGGAAAACTAGGATTATTAAATATTTACAATGATAAGTACCTCAGGGATCACAGTGCGTCCCCTTTTTTTACCTGATCACCCTTTTCCCCCTTTTCCCCTCTTAAATTCAAAACAGTTTCCTCAATCACCTGAAATTGAGAATTTAGACCCAATTTTCTACCCTTTTTACAAGATTTTAATCCATCTTTTAAGACACATAAAGATAAATTCAAGACATTAGAAAAGAAGATGCTTTAAAAGATATGCTTTTTAATGTTGCCAATTTCAAAAAGTTCCTAAACGATTTATTTGTCGATTTTGTAGATTTGAAGAACATCGTCGGCAGCCAAGAAATCGCTAACGAGTCAATCAAGAAACTAAACCCAAAAGATAAACCAATTGTACTTGCAAATCAAAAAACTCTAAAAACAGGCGAAATAAGGAGATGTTTGAAGAAAATATGGGATTAAATTCTCTTAAATAAAATAAATGTAGGTAATAATATTAAATTCAAATCGAAAAGCTTTAAATTCCTAATATTGCAAGTAAAAATATTGCATTTTCAAAAAAATATATTAATTTATAACCAATTAGTTGAATTTTCAACCAAGCAGATTAATTTTCTACCAAAAATGACGAATTTTCAACAAAATAGATAAATTTTTAACAAAATAGCTGTATTTTCAACTAGAATAAATTTAAATTTCAAATTGAAAATAGTTGATTTCACCCAAAAGACAAATTTTAAACAAAATAGTTGATTTCTCATCAAAATTGTTGAATTTTCAGTCAAGAAGACGAATTTGCTAAAAAGATGTTGAATTTTCAACCAAAAGGATGAATTTTCAATCCAGAAGATTAATTTGTTACCAGAAATAACGAATTTTCAAGAAAATAGCGGAATTTTTAACAAAATAGTTGAATTTTCAAGAAAATAATTTCATCTTCAAGCAAATAGATGAATTTTTAACAAACTTGTTGAATTTTCAACCCAAAATGACGTAGGTTCATCAAAATAGTCACATTTTCAAACAAAGAGATGAATTTTCGACAAAGAAGATAATTCTTTACCAAAAAATACGATTTTTCAACAAAATAGATAAATTTTTAACAAAATAGTTGACTTTCCAAATAAAAACAGTTTATTTCACCCATAAGACAAATTTTTAACAAAATTGTAGAATTTTACCCAAAAAAATAAATTTTCAACTAAGAAGATTAATTTTCTACTAAAAATGACGAATTTTCAACAGAATAGTTGTATTTTTAACTAGAATAGATTAAAATTTCAAATAAAAACAGTTGAAATTACCCTAAAGACCAATTTTCAAGAAAATAATTAATTTCTCATCCGAATTGATGAATTTTCAAGTCAAGAAGACGAATTTGCTAAAAAAAAGTTCAATTTTCAACCAAAAGGATGAATTTTCCACCAAAAAGATAAATTTTCAATCCAGAAGATTAATTTTTTACCAAAAATAACGAATTTTCAACAAAATAGTAGAATTTTCAACAAAATAGTTGAATTTTCAACAAAATAAGTTCATTTTCAAGCAAATAGATGAATTTTTTAACAAACTAGTTGAATTTTCAACCCAAAATGACGAAGGTTCATCAAAATAGTCACATTTTCAAACAAAGAGATCAATCTTCGACATAGAAGATAATTTTTTACCAAAAATTACGAATTTTCATCAAAATCTATAAATTTTTAACAAAATAGTTGACGTTCCAAATAAAAACAGTTGATTTCACCCAAAAGACCAATTTTTAACCAAATAGTTGATTTTTCATCCAAATTGTTTTAATTTTCAAGTCAAAAAAACGAATTTTCTAAAAATAACAGTTGAATTTTTAACCAAAAAGAATAGCCTTTTAAAAAATGGTTGAATTTTCATCCAAATAGGTGAATTTTCAACCAACAACATTATTTTTCTACAAAAAATGACGAATTTTCAACAAAGAAGATTAATTTTCAACTAAAATTATGAATCTTCAACCGAAAAAAGAATTGCTACCGAAGTAGTTAAACTTTTAACCAAGTAGTTGAATTATGAACCATAAAATATGAATTATCCACGAAAAATGTGACTGCTGATATTTCAACCAAAAAATATGTTAATTTTAAAGCAAAAACAGTTGAATTCATCCAAATAGACAAAATTTCAATTAAAAAATTCATTTTCAACCAAAACAGATTTTTTAGTCAAGAAAAAAAATCACAAAAATTGTTGAATTTTTAACAAAATAATCAAATTTTCAATTAAATAAAAAAATTGTTGAACAAAAAAAATGAATTAGTTTTGAGTGTTAGGGAAGTGCGTATTTAAAAAAATTTTCGTCTTCATAATAAGCTTTCAACTGTAAAAAATACATTAAAAAGAAATTTCAACGTCTCAGTAAAGAAAAACAGGAAAATTAGGTTTTTTAAATAGTCATTTTTGTGTTTTTCAAATTATTTCTTTCCAGGTGACTTAGAAAAAGACTATGAACAACCCAGGGTTATGTACTGAAAAGAATACGGTGTCAAAAAATGTATGAGAATAAGGAATCAAAATCTATCTACTGACAAAAATAAATTTTAAAAATGTCAAACATGAGCATTTTTTAATTATATTTTTTAATCCTTGATCTTGAATTTTTTCTTATGTATTTTTATCAGAGATATACATATGACATGAAAAGTTTGTAATAAGAAATAAAATCCTCTTTGAATCCCCTTTTTTACCTAAAAATGAAATCTTTGCATAAACTTTGAAACCTTTGTGAAATATTTCGAGTTCTTGATTTTTCCCTGACTAATTTTTAATTTTCCCTGACCATTAATATGTAAAGACCAAAATTCTAAACTTGTAACCTTTTCAATATAGAACCTTTTGTCAACGGAATACAAATTTTCAAGTTAAAATTTTTCAATTTAAATTTAATATTTTCAGAGCTGCCACAGCCTAATTTACTTGAAAAAAGTAACAAATTTGACCTACTTAAAACGAAAAAGTGAAATTTCTAACCCAGAATGTGACTTAACGTGCATTAAAAATGTGACCAATATTCTTTCGAATTCAGAAGAATTCAAAAGAATTCGATTCATAAGACTTAAAAACAATTCATGTTAAATTAAAAAGAATTCAAATGAATTGGAAATTTTGTTTAAATCCAAAAAATTCCATTGATTTCAGCAAAATTGGAGTAAATTTATAGGAATTTAAGGGAAATGAGAAGAATTTGATGAAATTTATAACAATTCAAGGTGGATTAAAAAAAATCAAGTGAATTGAAAACAATTCCAAAATATTAGAAAATTCATATTCACTTAAGTTTGGAATAAATTTATAAAAATGCAAGGAAATTCAAAAAGATGTAATGAAATGCCTAAGAATTCAAGGCAATTTTAAGAGACTTCTTCAAGATGAATTAAACATAAACTAAAAGACATTTAAAAAAAATCCATTGAATTGAGTAGAATTGAGTCAATCTAAAAGATTTCAAGTGAATTAAAAAATGTTTAAAGAATTTAAGATAATTCAGGATAAATTAATAAAAATTCAGGAAGAATTAATTCCAAATGAATTCAAATGAAATACTGGAAAATTGATTAAAATACCTTGGGAGCTTTTAAAATCGTTTAAAATAATTGAAATCCTCGGAAATTTGATAAAATCCCTTGAAATCTTTTAAAATAGCTTAAAACCTTATAGGTCCTGTAAAATCGATCCATATCTTCTGAAATTCTAAGAAAAGTTTCATAACCGCAAGCAATGTTTTTCAATCCCTTAAAATCATTATAATCTTTGGAGATCCCTTAAAATTTTCTAAATTTCTTGAAAATGTTTTTGAAATCTTTTAAAGTACCCAAAAATATTTCAACTCTTTTGGAATTACTTCAAATTATTGAATTCTTATCAAAATATCCTAAGATATTTGAAATCCTTTAAATTTTTTTGAAATACCTTGACATTTTTGAAAGATTATAAAAATTACCTGGAATTTTAAGAATACCCCAAAATCTTAAAAATTCTTTAAAATTCCTTCAAACTATGTAAATTAATTGAAAATTCCTTGAAATCTTGTAAAATATCCTAAAATTTGGTATATTCTTCAAAATATTTGGTAATACTCTGAAATATTTGAAATCTTACGAAATACCTCAATTCTTATGAATACATTCTTTGAAATTCATTAAAATAATATAAAATCCTGTGAAATTCTATGAAATCTGATATTTACTGAAAACTTTGAAAATTGATTGAAATACCTTGAGGGCTTTTAAACTCCCTTAAAATCATTGAAATCCTTGAAAATCTTATAAAATCCCTTGGAATCTTTTAAAATATCTTAAAACCTCATCGGTCCTGTAAAATCGTTCCATATCTTCGGCAATTCTAAGAAATGTTTTAAAAACCGCATGCAATGTTTTTCAAATCCCGTAAAATCATTATAATCCTTGGAGATCACTTGAAAATTTTTTAATCTCTTGGAAATTATTTGGAATCTTTTAAAATCCCCTAAAATATTTCAAATCCTTTGAAATTCCTTCAAAATATTGAAATCCATTAAAGATTCTTTGGAATAATTTTAAATTCCCTAAAATATTTAGAATCCTTTGAAATCGCTTGAAACTTTTTAAAGCTTTTAAAAATGCTTTGGAATTTTTTCAAATATCCTAAAATCTCTCAAATTTTGGAATTACTTCAAATTATTGAAATCTAATTAAAATGCCGTAAGATATTTGAAATCCTTTAAAATCTTTTTAAATACCTTGCAATTTTTCAAAGATTGTAACAATTTCTTTAAATTTTAAAAATATCCTAAAGTCTTAAAAATTCTTTGAAATCCCTTCAGATTATTGAAATCAATCGGAAATTCCTTTAAATCTTTTTAAATATCCTAAAATCTTTTAAATTCTTTAAAATATTTGGTAATACCTTGAAATATTTAAAAAAAACTTTGAAACCCTACAAAATCGCTCAATTCTTGTTAATACCTTCCTTGAAGTCCATTGCAATATTATAAAATACCGTGAAATTCTATGAAATATGATATTTCCTGAACTACTGGAAAATTTACTAAAATACCTTGCAAGCTTTTAAAATCATTGAAATCCTCAGAAGTCTTATAAAATCCCTTGGAATATTTTCAAATGCCGTAAAATATGTATATAACATTCTTTGAAATCTTTTGAAATTCGTTGAACCTTTTTAAAGCTCTTGAAAAATCCTTGGAAGTTTTAAAAATAATCTAAAACCTTTAAAATCCTTTGGAATACCTTCAAATTATTGAAATAAATTAAAAATTCCTTGGACTCTTTAAAAATTCCCTCAAGGTTTCTTAAAAATCTTTGGGAATACCTTGAAATATTTGAAAATATTTGGAATCATACGTAATACCTCAATTCTTGTGAATTATTTCTTTGAAATCGATTAAAATATTATAAAATCCCGTGAAATTACATGAAATCTGATAATCTTTCCTTTAATCCTAGAAAATTGATTAAAATACCTAGAGAGCTTTTAAAATACCTTGATATCATTGAAATCAATTAAAAATTCGTTGGAATCTTTTAAAATTCCCTTGAAATGCCTTGAGAGCTTTTAAAATCCCTTAAAATCTTTAAAATCCTTGAAAATCTTATAAAATCCCTTGGAATATTTTAAAATATCCTAAAACCTTACCAGTCCTATAAAATCGTTCCATAAATATTCTAAAATATTTAAAATCCTTTGAAAATTGTTGAAATCCTTTGAACTTGTTTAAAGCTCTTGAAAATTCCTTGGAAGTTTTAAAAATAAACTAAAACCTTTTATCTTCCAATTATTGGAATCCATTAAAAATTCCTTGGAGTCTTTTAAAATACCCTACAAAATTTCAAAAGAATTTCCGAAAATTCAGAAATAAGTAGACCTGAATGCAATAGTGGTTAACCCGTGGGTTGATTTATTGTAAGAAACGTGTCTAAAATGATATTTTCATTTAAAAAAGCGACTATAGTGATTTTATCTTTAAAAAGTGACTAACAGTGACTGAATTGCATAGCCCTGCTGCTTCGTAACAGTTGCTTACAGAAATTCCCTGACTTTTGCCATTATTTTTTTCAAAAAATACTCAATCATGATGATACCTGAGAAATGATGCTGGCATCGTCGAGTAAATTTTGATCACATTGGACTTTAATGTTGTCGACAATATTGTTCGATAATATGGCTGTGTCTAAGTTTACAGTGTCCAAATCGCTTCCTAAATTATGAACTGTTATGGTATCGTTTCGGAATATTAGCAACTGAGTATCATCCGACAGACTCTCGAGATCTGAAATTTATGTATAATTATATCTTTAAAGATTTTACTCAATTTTCTGAAAAAAATGGATTATTCATTAAATTAAATCATGCAGTTTCTAAAACAGGGTGTCCAGCGATTCTTAGGAACGAAATTCAAGGTCTTTTCCAGGTTTATCAGGTCAAGAAGTCAAGTTTTTCCAGGTCTCCTTTTTTTACATCAAATAATGAAATGACCGTTTGTTAAAGATGTAAAAAATTAGCCATTTCATGTTTTATTGGCCAACAATTTTTAAAGAAAGCAGAACCATAATAAACAAATTCCTAATTTTTTGTGAACATAAGTCGTCTTTAAAAGCCTTGGAATCTTTGAAATTTTTGTGAAACCTTTGAAACCTTTTGAAATTTTTGTGAATTCGTTGAAATATCTTGAAGTACTTAAAATCTTTGTGAAATCTTGAAATTTCTGCGAAATCTTTTGGAATCTTTTGGAATTTTTGTCAAATATTTGAAATATTTGAAATCCTTGAAATCTTTGTAAAAGCTTTCTTTAATCTTTGTTTCTGAAATCTTTTGTGTACGTTTAAAATCATTGAAATATTCTCAAATTTTTCGAAACGTTTTGAAATAGTGTAACATTATTGAAATATTTGTGAAGTCTTTCGTATTCGTTTGAAATCATTGAAATATTTGAAATCGTTTAAAATCTCTGAAATATTTGATATCTAGTGTACTGGAACCCTTTCTGAAATCTTTATGAAATTTGTTGGAAATTTTTGAAATATTTGTGAAATCTTTTGTATTCATTTGAAATCACTAAAATATTTTTAATCTATGTAAAATCTGTTGAAATCTTAAAAATCTGATTTACTGCACCCTTTTTAAAATCTTTAAGTATGTGTTCTAGGTACTCAACGTGTGTATGACACGTTCTGCACCTATCGCTTGGAACTTCTTGACCTAAAATGCGGGTTTCTAATGAATAGGTTAGATTTGAATTTAGTCTTAGAGGGTCAGGTTGTAAAGAAACTTCAAGCTGTACCTCAGCCCTTTAAATATCACTGCCCTAGATGAAACTTGCGTATAGGTATTGTAGCATCATTTGATGGACATTATCCGGGTGAGAAGGCTTTCATTGAAATGTATTCAAAAATTTTGTGCAAATCCAATTTTAAATGGTGACGTGACAATTCATGCAAAATTTTAAATACCGTCTTTGTCCTCGCATTTTTAATCCTCATATCAATAGAAGTTATCTCATAAATTAAATCTCTTTTTGTACATCCAGCAGCGACAATATTTTTCAAAATACTTTTCGATACGCCAAAGGAAGCATGAAGTAGAACACCATTGTGAAAAGAAATACCGAGACTAATTCCAATAAAGGTTTAGTCTTTTCTTTAATACTCGTGCGGGAAATACGATTTTGAAACCCTAAGGCGAAACAGTAAGAATTATTGATTCCATGATCGATGATGATTCCGTGTGATAAAACTTACTTTTTCGCACTAGGGACGTGGAAGTTTGGAAATATTGAACTTTCAAACTGAATGCTAGGACTCGACTCGGGCGGAACAATAGGCCCCCCAACGAGCGGGTCAAGGGGCTAGATGCAAACCATGATGCACCTTCAAGTGCATATTCTCGTGGTTGCATCAATCGATCGTTGAACCCATCACTTTTGCTGTTTCACGCCAGGGCCCGAAACCGCATTCCCCTTCGCGGTATGTAAAGATGATAATATGCTCAGCTCGCGCGGCAACAGTATCCTCATTATGAATCTCATAGATTCCCCACTCAATTAACAACGTACTATTTCTACTATGTACCCTTCAGCCTATACCAGGATTAATTTTAGGGTAATGAAATAGACACTATTTTCTCTCTATCTGTGATATAAGAAAAGCTGTCTGTATCAACATACTAGCTGCCTGAAATAGGGGTTTCAACTACCGGGGGTAAAAGCACCAGCATTGATTTCTACATAGATAACTATGGCGGAAAATAATTTTTTAATTTGTTCATCATGATTTTATATTTTTATAATTTATGAAATTTGAATGAAGCGAGTGGTTTGTGAAAAAAGTGATGTATTGGTATGCACAATCCTAATAGATTCTACAAATTTTATGCTTTTGCGTTGTCGAAAATTTTGTTTTTTATTTATTTGGGGTTAGGCCTGGCAGCTCTGATTAACTTTGAGTGGGATTTGAAACTAATTATTTCCGCTTCCTAATTGGGCATTAAGAAACGAAGGGTAGAAACGGCATTCTAAGGGATTGAAACTTTTGATACCTTCGAATGCAAAAAAAGATTCAATTGGAATCGATTGACTGCAATTACGAAATAAATTCGCCAATCGACAATTTTGGCAAACGCAATTAATTTCGAACATGATGAAGTAAGTTCAATGTCTACAACTGCAGTGAATTGCGGGCATGCAATAGAACTAGTATATGCTTTATTGTAGTGAATTGTTCGGCAAGTCGTTGAAGCGATCTATTGAAGTTAATTGGCAAGTTGTAATTGACGGGTTGTAATTGAAAGTGCATTTTTTGAGTAGGTTTTAATTCGCATATAGGTTGAAATTTAAGAATTAATTTATTTGGTTCAGAAATAGCAAAATGGTAGTGATTTTTTTAATCTATTGAGCATCTGATATTTACTTTCGAGCTTTAGCAAAATCTGGAAAAATGTTGTGATGTTCTGCAAATAAAAGTAGGGATAATTCTCATGAACTGAGTATTTATTGTTTTTAGACTTAAAATTTCTATTCTCAGCTCATTAGTTGTGACAAAGTCAACTGTGCAAAGAACGCACATTGTTCGTTTGTGATGAGAGCATGATACATATATATATATATATATATATATTATTTTCACACAATTAGGAAAGCACAGAGAGTGATTCTTCGCGGTTCCGATAATGACAAAGTGCTCTGCTTGTATACAATAATACTGGAACTATTGGCGGACCTCGCGTTTAAGTTCCTCAACTTCGTACACACAGGAACGTTTGTTATCACCTCCCTTTTCCTAATAACAGCGAATGAGAACAATCACTCATGACAAAAATAATAAGGGCTACGAACAATACACACAACTTTACACACGCCGACGGGAATACACACATATAGCACGATAAGATAGGTCAAAAGAAACATAATGTGACGTATCAGTCATTTTTTGTGCATTGGGTGATCCAAAGCTGTTTAGAAATTTCGTCTACTCCATCAGTTGTATAAAATTGCCAGCTGCAAATTCTACCAAGTCATGGGCATGCCTCGCATAAACATTCTCTGTGGAGATCACGATCAGGTGGATTGTGACTTCTTTCACCCTCCAGAGTCCACATGGTGAGGATCTCCTGCCTTAGCTTTGTGTATTTCTGGATCTTGTCAGTGTATCAAAGCTGAATGGTTTTAATGAAAAGAATGCTCCTGTCAATAATCCTGACATATTGATCACGTTTGTTTCATCAGAAGACGTAAGGTCGATTATTACTGACTAGATAGTTTGTCAGGACAGTCTTGTTCCAGTAAAGTTGTTCCGGATTACAATAACGAATCCATCTGTTTTCAGAAAGAGTTTTCCCTCCTGAGCCAGCGATTCAAAGGGTTAATATGCAGGCGGGGAAGAATTGAAGTTTGAGGGTGCTTTCTTTGTGGATGCTAACCTCGTCATAATGCGGATGTATGATTAACAGTTAGGTGACCACTGTTTTTATAATTGGCAGCTGCAAGCTTCAGTGCGCTTTACAGGTCTGTTTCGCAAATGTAGTCATAGAGCGGGACTTTTAACCAGTTTGGGAAGTGTTTGCGCATTTGTATGAACTATGAGTCACATAGCCGGTGAACATCCACAATCCCTTTGCCTCAAGCTTGAATGAAAGAACTATTCTCTCCACAGCCATCCTTACGTGATAACTCGTTGTTTGGACATTTTCACGTTAAAGGTTTTGTTGTGTACCTATTAGACCTCCGATGGATTATCGACCATCACCCTTCCACAGGATAGATGCACTATTTTGCACTGCTTCGCACCAAGTGGCATCCTGAAGATATTGGAAAACTGCAGCAAGATGTTGAGTAAGCTATACAAATTTGACTATAAAGTAGCAGAAACCTTCAGGTCTTACATAGAGAGGAAGTGAGTAGTCTGTAGTAAGGCCTCTTTCAACTATATGATAAATTTGTAGGAAATGTTTTCGAGTGTTCTTCTTAATGGGTTCAGGCGATAGAGGAATTGATTAGTGCCTATGTTGAGTTTAGTGTAAAATCGAAAGTCGCTTGGGGTGTCGCGACACTCCACATTATCAACAATGTAATGACGTAATATGTATGTTAAAAGTCATATAAATATTTCAAAAGCATAATTTTGTATTATTCATGAAGCTCAATAAGTCAAGCATGAAGGTAACGTACAAGTGCAATTACGCAGCCTGGCATGAGCAAAGGATAACCCTATGCTCATCGTGTTCAGTCTTCTTTATTTATAATGTGTCCCCTGAGGGTTTACATGACTTTCATTTCTTCCAATCCTTCCGTCCACATATTGTATACAATCTTATCCTTACTATTTAAAGTTATTTACACCTATATACAGAAAAGCTTATATCTAGATCCTTATTTCTAGTTTTTGACGATAGCGCAATTTGGGACGTGTTAGCAAACGAGTGTCATGCTCAGTCATAGATTTAAAAAAATTGAAAATATTGTTTTCAATTACGCTCTGTGAGACCCTTTATGTGATTGATATTTCTTGCTTAATAAAGGCATAAATTACACTTTTGTAACGCGAGTATGGTTTCAACGGCGTTTTGGCATGGTTTAGATCAGCAAATTAGATTTTAGTCTACGGTGGGGTACTTTACTGGCATAGGCAGAGAAAGTTCACTTTAACGACCGCGGCTTGTAGCAACTATGCACGTTCTTTCATGAGAAAACTCCGAAACCATATATTTTGATGTGCTGATACGAAAAATTTCTGAGACCACCGAGAGGGGTGTCTTCCCGGCCCCACAAGACGTTAGAAAAGAATAGGGGTTTGGACAAATATTATTTCTGTGACAGGTCACAGGGATACCTCCCTGCATCCCACAAAACGCTGAAAAAGGATAGGGGTTTGACCAACATTCTTTCTATGACTAGTGACAGGGGTGCCTTCCCGGCCCCACAAGACGGGGAAAAGTGGTAGGGGTTTGGACAAACATTATTTCTGTGACTAGTCTCCGGTTTACTTTCCTATCCCCAATTAGACGCTGGTAAGCGGTAGGGTTTTGAATAGAATTATTTCTGTGACCAGTGACAGAATTGCCTTTTAGACCCTCACAAGACGTTGGAAAGAGGTAGGAATTTGACTGGAATAATTTCTGTAACGAGTCACGGGGGTGTCATCCCGCCCCCGACAAGATTTCGGAAAGGAGTAGGGGTTTGACCAACATTATTTCTGTGACCAGTAACAGGGGTGCCTTTTTGCCCCCTACGAGACGTTCAAATCATGTATGTTAGTGGTTTGACCAACGTTAGTTCGGTGACCAGTTACAGAGGTGCCTTCCCGCCCCCATGAGACGTTGAATACGGGTAGGGGTTTGACATATGAATGGAAGATAAGGAATTGATAGATAATAGACGGAATTTCTGGGAAATGTATGCTGGTGTAGGTTTGATGAAGTTTCGGAGAGTCTGGTGGAATATTTTAAAGCTCTACTCATGGTTTCATTAATTTTACCCTAATGCTGAAATAAAATAATTAACTTTCATTATTCTACTTTAATGACTTCAATTAAAAAATAAATTTCAAAGTTAAATAATAAAACTTACTCACTCAAAGAAGTGGATGATAAATAAAATAGATTACAGTTATTATTTTTTTTTTTCAACTGGTTCTCGGGTGAACCTAATTTTTCATCATATCCACGGACTAAGTCAAGTGACTTATGAGATAAGGATGTTATAAGTTAATTTAATACGATGTCTGAAATCTTTTGCGATGATGTTGTAGGTACATAATTAGGAGCATGGTGTAGTTTTCAGTTCGTCTTTTACAGCTGCTACCCTCCCACAGAGGCCTTGAGCGTTGGAGATGACAACTGTCGCCTCTGGGTGGTTTATTAGAGCTACCATCTGCCATTCCACAGGTTTGTAGCCGCTTGCTTCCTGATGGTCTAGAAAGTTTCTTACAATACGACAGATGTTTAATAAAACCTGCAAATTTCGGTTAAGTGGACAAGCAATGTCGATCATAAAGACTCTTCTGCCTTTTTTTCTCGCATTACGATGTTTTCTAAAACGGGCATTGGAATGTATCTATAAAAAGGCATCCATTCTGTCAAGAGTCCTGGCTTTAGGGCCAGTTGTTGATGTGTAATGGCCGCCGCATCATTGTGTCTGTACGTACATTCTCTTTAGACCATTACGCGACAACCGTCAATAATGTGCTGGATGGATTCAGTGGTATCTTCACATAACCGGCACCAGTCAATCACGCCTTGATATAACACGTGTTTGCGATAATTTCTGGTGCTGTCAAACCTGTCCTGAATCGCAATGATGAATTCTTTCGTTTATTTATACAGAACGCCCTTTCTCAGCCTAATATTAGATGCCTCACTATTCACTTTATGTTGATCTAACGTTTTGGGGTGCTTGCCGTGGATGGATTTCTGTCTCCATTGCATTTCTAATTTCTCTATGGGTTCTGCCCTGATATTCAAGGCCTCCATTGAGGACAAATTCAAGAGCGTGTAGTCAAGATCCGCTTTGCAGAAAGTGTTGTGAAGCGCAACATCTCGCTTAGTGTTAAAATAGTATCACAACTGTATAACTTATGACTTACACAGTTCCTTGGCATCAACAGTGCCCCTACCCTCTCTATGTCGTCGTAGAACTACCCTTTCAATCGCCGAATTACTGTAGTGCATTCGGTGCTTCGTGATTCTACGTGGACAGTTCTGTTTAACCTTTCAAGGTCGGTGTTAGTCCATTTGATGAGCCTAACGGAGTACGTGAGGACAGGGATGGCATATGTGTTAATTTTCCTGATTTTGTTTGTCGAGATAAGAGAACTTTTCAGAATCAATTTCAGTCTTGTAGTGAAAGCAGTCGTTATGACTCGCCCTCAGCCATCACCTCGATGTCATTGTCGAAATCGTTATTATGATGTTTGGAAAGTTGTAGGCTCCGGAAGCTACGATCATGGTTCCTTCATGCAACCAATCTCGACGCAAACTAGCCGCAGATGACCTTACGCGGCAGACGGGACAGTTGGAGATTATGGGTTCACCTCTGGATACTTTTTTAGAGCTACCAATCTTTGTAGAATGTTATGAGGAACAGTGTTGGCGGACCAGATGGAATGATCCCAGAAGAACAGCATCCTGCATCCGGTTCGAGATGGAATGAGCCTGACGCTGGCAAGCCGGAATCTTGTTGAGTTGGCTATCCCTGCCCATACGCACTCCTTTGGGCTCATCAAATGGTTGAACACCGACCTCGGACGATTAAACAGAATCGTCCGCGTAGGAATGACGATGCACCGAATGCACCACAGTAATTCGGCGATTGAAAGGTAGTTCTAATAGGACATGTAGGGGGGAGGGGCATTGTAGATATCAGGAAACTGTGTGAGTCACAAATTATACAGTTGCGACTATTTTGACGGCAAGCGAGATGTCGCGCTTTACAACACCATCTAGAAAGCTGATCTTGACTACACGCCCTTGAATTTATCCTCAGAGGAGGCCTTGAGTACCAGCTTAGAAACCATAGAGGAATGAGAAATGCAATGGAGATAGAGGGCCATTTACGGCGAGCACCCCAAAACATTAGATCAACATGAAGTGGATAGTGAGGTATCCAATATTTGGCTGAGAAAGGGCGTCCTGGATCTAGAAACGGAAGTGTTCGTTATTTCAATTCAGGACAGGGTTGTCAGCACAAGAAATTAACACAAAAACGTGCTACATCAAGACGTTGGTTGACCAGTGCCGATTATGTGGAGATACCAACGAATCCATCGAACACATTATTGATGGTTGTCGCGTAATGGCTCGAAGAGAATATACGCACAGGCATAATTATATGGCGGGAATTATGCATCGACATTTTGCCCTAAGCTTAGAACTTTCAACCAAATGGATGCCTTTCTATAGATACATTCCAATGCCGGTTTTAAAAAACGAAGATTACATCTTATATTGGAATGTTACTATTCAGATGGATCATTACATCTGAGCCAATCGACCGGATGATGGTCTAAAAAACCAGGATTTGACCAATATGTTGAATTGGGTACACTGCTCTTATCCGATCACTTGATTGTATTACAAAAATGTGCCCGTGACTGATGATATATACCGGGACAACCCCATGCAGACTATTCATTTTTCTAACTCTAACAAAAAATGCCTTCGACATATTCGGCTCTAAAAATCTTAATCCGGAGACAAAAATGATATATAATATAAATAATGAACTGAAGGTGTTCTCGCGTTGGCGTCGCGATAGAGCAAGAGCTTTCCTTTCATGACTTTGACGGCTACGTTGGCGGTAGTACTTCTGCTGACAGTGTTTCTCATGCTAGACAGGCAGAGAACGAAGAGGGAAGAAACTAAGAGGTACAACAAAACCCATAAATTATCGTGGAGAGTATATTAAAGTTTTTGAAACACTTGTCGCTTTTCGACGATCAACAGGGCGCCCCTGGAGCCACTGTTTTGGGCCACAGAATTTGCGAGGGTAGTGATAGTGAGCTGCGAGATGGTCAGGCAGATCTCACTGATCAAACAACTGGACAGAAAGAACATCTGCGACAAACGGTAAGTAGTGGTACATCATTTGGGCCTGCTGAGGTTGCTTTGGCTAGCGTTAGCTATTTGCAGCAAACTACCTCAGCAGAAATACCGATTGTTGTTCGTCTTGGGCGCAGTCGTTGAAATTCAGAGTACGCAGGATGTGCCGGTGAAGCCGTTCGTCACGGATGCAATACTCTGAGTTGTCGGCGGGGTTGTTCTTAACTGCTTGGAACCGCTTTTGTACCAAACTCAGTCTTCTTTTGTCTGCATTGCGCAAGTTTCGTGAGGTTGTCTGGAGAGAGTATCCGCTGTTAGGTTGACAGGTCTATAGCGGTATTTCACCTCGAAATCCCATTGGGTTATTTCCATGGCCCAGCGTGCTAGACGGCTCAAAGAGTTGTCGATCTTGTCAAGCTATTTCAGGGACAGGTGGTCGCTTAAGATGATCAAATGTTATCCCACCAGGTAGTCCCCCATCTTCCATATACCTATTTCACAGCAAGGCATTCAAGTTCGGTAGCGAAGTAGTTGCCTTCGGCCTTATTTACGAAGCTACTGGCGTAAGCGATAATTCGATTCGGTTTAAAGGGTGACCTCTTTGGCCTAGTTAGGGCAGGCGAGAATGGGTGCACGCGTGAGCTTGTTTTTCAGTTTGTCGAAGGCTTTCTGATGGTATTCTAACCACTGCTATCTGGCCCTTCTCATGAGTAGTTGATGTAGAAGGGCTACCACATGGGCTACGTCCTTAATGTTTCTTTGGTCCCACGATATGAGTCCTAGGAATCGGCGGGCTTCTTTCAGGTTTCTCAGAGGCGTTCGATTCTTGATGGTGGCTACTTTGTTTGGGTTCGTATGAAGGCCCTTCTTGTTGAAAGGTGTCCAAGGTATTTTAACTTTGAGCGTAAGAAATGGAATTTTTCTGGGTTCTGAGATCTTCTTCGTAGAGTCTGTCAAAAACTTTTCGTAGGACTTGGATATGTTTGTTGAAGGTTTTGGTGCAGACTATAATATCGTCTAAGTAGGCAAAAGCGTTCGGTGCCATGTCTGGCGTGAGGACTTTGTCGAGGAGACGTTGAAACGTGGATGGAGCTGTGTGTAGCCCAAAATACATCGCAGTGAATTCAAAGAATTTGGCTCCTTGCAACTTGTCCAGGATGGGCTTAATTTGCGGGATTGGGTACGCGTTTTTTTTATACCTGGTTGAGTCTTCTGAAATCGATGCAGAATCGAGGCTTTCCATCCTTTCGGCGAGTGATAAGGACCGGAGAAATCAATGTTGTTTGAGCGGTGTTGGGTCATGTAACCGGATCTCGTGTTTTGCGAGTGACGTGACGCCTTTGTCTGATGCTGGGCGTGTCATCTACTTGTTGATAAACTCTCCAGCATCGGTGGAAAGACGTAGATGTGGACGTATAGGCTTAGTTGTGTTAGACGGTTGATACCCATGAAGCCTCTGTGGCTAAGACTGTGCAATACAGAAAGCTCCGATTGAATTTTTTCCACATAGCATGTAAGCTATGTGTAAGCTATGGTGTTTTTTTTCTGCTTGTTGTCATCCCTGGTTGATGCAACGCTTTGCTGTGGTGGCGTTGACGTATGAGCAGACTGAAATTGGGTCAATTAGTTCATTTACGATGTGTCTCCCGATCCTTACTGGGATAAAAATCCTTTGCTCTTCAGATGAAGTGGTGTTTCTGACCGGATTTGTGCCTAGTTGCGCCCGGCCCAATTCTTGGCTCCCTGTTTCTTGCAAGGACAATCTCTGGATAGGACTCCATCTGTTCCGCACCAGGAGCAAAATTTTTAACGTTCGTTCGGGCAGTTTTCGCGGGCATGGCCTCATTGTTTACAGCGCCAGCAGACCTCGCTTCGGTTGTAAGTGGGTTCAGTGGTAGAGGTAGGTTGTCCTAAGGGTTTGGATGATGGGCGATGATCCCCTTGGATGTCTCTAGTTCGAAGTTCCTGAACATCCTCTATTTCTTCGACCTTTTGAATTAGGGCGTCTGAAATGTTCACCTCCGAGAGCCAGATGTATAGCCGCAGTCCTGGCTTCATGTTTCAATACAATATATCCATTGTCTTTTCAGGGGTTAATCCTCCTTGCCGTCTTGTAAGTGTTAGCAGGATTGTCACGTAGTTGCGGATTTGGTCGTCGGCCCCTCGATGTCGGTGGTAAAGCTGTTGGTCAAGTTTCCTGAGTTTATGTAGGGAGAGATAAAATCTCCTCAAACTCTGCTCTAAGTCATTTAAAGAGGTTGGTTCGGCTGCGTAGTTCTGGTACCAGAGCTGTGCGTCACCTTTGAAAAGCTTCGGGAAATTCCTCAGGATTTGGTGGTCAGAGAAACTGTAGGCCCTTGAAGTTTCTTTAGTCTCTCGAGAAACCCATGGACATTTTTGCCATCGAAGTGGCAGTTCCATTCACACATCTGGTCTAAGATTTTGGTCGAGATTGGGCCGTTATCCAGGTCTTCTCCGTGTTATGAAAGTCTTCGTGACTGGTTTGTCGTAGCGATGTTGTCTAGCTTGAATGCCCGGGTGTGGCCGCAGTTGATGGAGCCCGAGGTGAGGATGCTCGGCCTGCATGGCTTCCAGGTGCTGAAAGCGGTCGATGTCTTTTTTATACTATTAGGTGTCCACTGGTTTATCGTTAAAGTTTGGTGGGTTGGCTCTGACAAAGATTACCAGAGTTTATCGAAGGACTGCTAGGGATCTCGTGTATCTGGAGCTCTTCTTCGAGCTGTCCTTTTCAGAGGCCCTGATACATCGATTGTCTCTTGTGATGTGATGAGGCGGTTCTAAATACAGCGGTACCTCGTTGCGGTTTACAGCTTTGATACGATACGCTGTGTAGTCGGAACCCAACTGCGTTCAACTCTACAGCGTTCCTCCCTTTAAAACCCTCAGACTTATGGAAGGGAATTTTTAAATGTGGGAAGGGGAAGATATGGAAGAGAGAAACACAGAAGGGGAAAACATGGAAGGGGAAACCTCCACTCTTGTTGTGCAACGCGAATTTTATTTATGAAAAAAAGGAAAACCTGTTCGGGCGCCGTGTTACATTTCGTTTTACTCTACCTACATTTGGTTTTGCCAGACTCTCTAGCCTAGCCAGGGTTTCAGAGTTAGGACAGGGTTGACAAGTAAAAGAAACGAGCAGTTAAATATAACAAAAGTATGATATGTATTTCTCCTAGTGTCGGTACATATCTATTGCCTGTGATGGCAGTTTCTGATTGGTGTATGTGTGAGTTTTGTGTGTGTTTGCATAGACAATTTTAAGTGTATTGATTTTGCGGTTGTTGTGCGGCCCTGATCGGTTCTGGACGTGTCCTTCATTTCGTATCGCTCTATACTTGCCATAACTTGTTTATTAGGAAATTTTGTACTTGGTACTTGCTCCTTGGTGCTTAAAAGACTGTTTTCAGGTTTCGGAGGTCGACAGCTCTCGTGCATTTGATACGTATACCTATGGGTGCAAATCACCGTTTATTTGTGTAAAGTAAAGATGTGTTACACTCTTGTACAAAGTATCGCGTTTCATACAAATTCATCCTTATTAGAGTACAGCTATTACAAAATATATATTCAGGGATTGACGCTTCCTTAATAATCGCAATAGCAGGATGAAGGGAGAATATATTATTCGTTGATTATAAAAGATCTTATCTTTAGTGCATTAATAACCATCTTTTCTGGTTCGTCTTGGTTGCTACATATATATTTCATTAAAAATATTTCTGTTGAAGGCTGGTATATAGGGCAGTGCAGCAGGAAGTGTTCAAGGGTTTCGGGTGAGTTCCTATTGCACATTGTGCATAATTCATTTGCATTAGTTATATGAATATTACTGTTATTAACGCTCTCGTGATGTCAACAAAAATTACAAAAGAACAGTCTTTTTTTGTTTCTATCTTTATGTTAGGGATTGATGCTAAGGTAAAGAGGTGGTTCCTGGTTCCGCGTTCGCGCCGAAAAACCCTCTGTTCTTCTGGAAAAAGTGAACTTTCTTCTATCCAGTTCATGATTCTCTTGGCTAGGATGGTGTTGAATATCTTTGCGACTGTATTTATAAGTGCAAGCCCCCTCTAATTTTGTGGGTCCAATTTCTCCTCTTTTTTGTGTGAATGAAATAGTTCCATCATTGCTCATTTCTCAAGAATCTCCTTCTTGCTCCATATTGTATTAAACATATTAGGTATGTAATGTTCCCATTCTGGTGTTAAATCTTTTTAATGAATCGTTTGGTATTTTTTCGATTCCTGGAGCCTTTCCCGGTTTGCATTTTTTTAAGAAATCTTGAAGTTCTTTTAATGATATTTCTGTATCTAAGTGCGGATATCTCACCGAAAAATAATTACTCTCGTGCAACGACGTATTGGGATAAATATTATGATAAAATTGCCACCATATATTTATTCCGATTTTATTGTCGTATGCATTATTTTTGTAGACATGGGATTTTCCTACTTTCTAAAAGTCTTTACCGTTATATACTTTCGATAACTTTTCTGTCATTATATTGCAATAATTAATTTTAGAATTTGAGATTTGTTTTCTATAAGCTGCTCGTTTCTATATATTCAGCAAGAAAAACTGAGTGAGAATTATTAGGTTTATGTTGTTTATTATTATTTTTTGTTACTTCTTTTAGTTGGTTGCATTTGTTAGTAAGTTACGGATTTTTTTGTGCTCATGATTTTCTGTTATTTTTTCTTTTTCTGTCATATAACCCGTCTGCTCCGCAGCTGATTTAATAGAATCGACAAAACTATTATATAATTCGCCTCCATCCTTACTATTATAGTAAATTCCAGGCCATGTTAACAGATTAGAACAATATTCGGATTTCTTAGAACTGTACTACGATATGATTTTTTTAATCTCCCCCTTTACAGTGTCTGTATTTAAAGCTAATGTTTCCTCCAATAAGATCGTGAGGATAACCATTAAGTGATCCGAGGTTTTGTGAATTGTCTCTGTAAGTAAGTCTTTTATGGCCTGTATAAAGTTTTCACTGACCCAAAAAAAATCTCTGGTACAATTTCCCTGTTTAGATAGATATGTGAAATTCACAGGATAATCTGATTTAACGCGGCCATTACATAGAATAAAGCTGGACATTTCCATTACTCCAGTTATAAATCTTTCTCTTTTCGTAATAATCATATCTTTCGTTGTTATCTGATTAAATAAATATTGTGATTCAAGATAACTTTATCTAAATAATAAATTTAAATTTAAAGCTTTTTCGGGTTTCAATCGTGTGCAAAACTACGCATAACTACTACTGCATAACGAACTGAGGGGTCGTACACATAATACGTCATACGCTTTTCTTTTGCTTATATCGTTGTATCCCTTTTGGTTGCAAGGCAATTTTATTCTCGTCTTTATTAAAACAAAGGAAAAACGTGTGACTTATTATGTGCACGACCCCTTACCATCTTGCTCGTTAGATTCCATAAGATTAGCTAAAAAGTCATTCAGTGATTCTATGCAGTATTTTGAGTCGGCGCCGGGTGGCCAATATATATTCCCAACAATAATCTTTTTACTTTTTTTCGACCCTAATAAACAGCCATAAATTTGTGATATCTACCACAGATATTTATTTAATTGAATCTTCTTTCACTAGAGTAATTAGACCACCATTGGCTCTGACTTTACTTTTTTCTTTTGTAGCAGAACTTGACAATACATTATAGTCGCTTAAGAAATTTGAAAGTCTAATAATATTTATGGGACACCATGTATGCGCAAAGCATATTATTACATTACGAATAAGAGGTTCTATTTGAACAGAGTCCAGATTGAATATACTGCGTATGCCACTTACATTCCAAAAACATATACCTTGCTTCGTTTGGTGCTCTGGTGTTATTGGGACTTCTCTAAAGTTCTTGAATTTTTTTCTCCAGTCTGTGATGGGTTTGGTGGTGTTATTACTGTGTTATTCTTTACTACTGCTTGGTTATGAGGGGATTCATTCTGTTTGCTTTGCTAGTATTTGTTTATCCATGATTTCGTCCGCTTGGGAATTGCCTCGTTTCGAGCTGGGTTTGTATCAGCTTTGGATGCTTTTCTCCTGTGACACTCGCATTTCGCTCTGCTTGTTTTTTTTGCCCAAAAATATTGTGGATATCTACTTCCTAAATCTCATTTGCAATGTAAGATTCAGTACCACTCCATATCTGGTTCTTTATGACAGTCGCACGGATTCCTGCTTCTCTTCGTTTTTTTAGTGTTGGGCAAAGAAGTTCGTATGCGATGCGGCTTTCTGGATCCATGTCGTGGTTTATGTAGATGTCCGTACCTTTTAACTCAGCTCTTCTTTCCATTAACATGCTTTTTGGAAAGCCAGAGCCTAATTCCAGGAGAATCGGTCGATTATTGTTTGCGTGTGGAATCCCTATTCTTTTGATTTGGTCTACTACTGTGACTTCCAGATTAACCTTCATCTCTGTAAAAAGAAGATTTTGAACTATGGTAAATAGTGAGTGTCGCGATTCACCTAAGGATTCATTTAAGCCCTATATAATAATATTTTTCATCCTGTTGAATTTATCGATAAACTTTCATTGCTTTTCTATATTGTCTTTCATAATTTGTTTCTCTTCTTAAATCTCCTTGATACTCGTTGTGTTATTTATAACGTCTTCCAGTATGTTTTCTATTTCTGCTTTTATCATGCATTTCGCGTCCTGTTTATTTTCTCCTGAAAGTTATCCAAACATTTCAGTGAGGTTGCTTCGGTCACCGGTTTGCCCATTGCTGTACTGCTGTGTATTCCCTTGTGTGTCTAAGGCTTTCACTTCACTCACGTTTGGTGTATGTTCCCACTTTCGTTAGAACTTAATCCAGAAGTTTGAAATCACAATTTTACTTTTTCAACATTTTTGCGATCATTGACAGGCAAGATAATGACCAACAGCGATAGAAAAGATTTTAACCAGATCATGAGTTCCACTTTCACTATAATCTTTAGTCATAAAACCACATTAAATTACAAAAAAGCCTCGACCACATTTGACGCACGTCAGTTGGATTTACGACCAGGGCCGTGCTCCGGATCAGGTAGCTAACCCTTCACCTACAACAGTTTCTCATGTCTCTGTAACTGCTGCGGCCTTGCCGCCTGGATACATCGAGGCTATTCACATAAGGGATCTTACAAGCTCAGAGGGAAGCGGCCGTGCAGGCGCAGGAATAGATCAGAAACCTTTGCAAGGAATTGGAAACTAAGCAGCATGAGTGGAATATAAATATCAACATTACCGTTCAGGAATTAATCTGCTTGAAAGTTCTACTGTTATAAATGCGGATCTGGTCATTCAGATAAATACGGAGGCAAGCTCGCTGAAATTGAAGGTCGCCTTACTTGAAGCTTCTCTCAACTATCAAGAGCAAGCTGAGCTTTAAACTACCCCTGAGATCCACGGGTTACCTCCCAAGCCGAATGTGGATCTTCCATCGGTCCTGGAATTGGATGCCAAGGCACTTGATGCTCCCTGTGCTGAAGATAACCTTCTGAATGTTTGTCGCACTCGTGAATCGCTAACGTCCAATTCACTGCTTGCACCCATCATCGCTGCCAAATTTAGGAGACAACTGGTAAGGGATAAGATAATAATCAAGCACAGGAAAAAATGATTACACTTTTCTACGACCAATCTTGGCCTGTCCGATAATGAGAAAAGTCTCATTTTCGTGCGTGAGGCTTTGACGCCATTTCGTCGAAGGATTTACGCTTCTGCATTGAATTTAAGGAGAGAAAAGAAGATAAAATATCTTTGGATTGCAGAAGGAAAGATCTTTGGTCGAAAGGATGATGGCACGCCTAGGATTCAGCTGTCACTGCTGCAACACATCGAACGATTCCAATAGCGATTTGGCTTTCTACGGAATGTTTACAAACACAATGATGTGATATTATAATTGTTTGACTATTTGATGCTCGTTGGTAAATATATCTTCAATATTTTTCAGTTTTTTATATCTTGTACATATGGGGCATAATTTCTCAAGCGTACCCACCTCGAAAATGAAAGTTGTCCGATCGGGCTAGAAATTGGCCGAATTGTAGTCCTTTCAGATCGTACTTCTCACACCAAGAATTAATTCATTTAGATGATTATTTATCAAAGTGTAGGGGGTACAATTTTTGGTTTTTTAAGCAAAGCCTTACTTTCAAACATTTGTAACTTTTTTCCTATTGCTTTAAACAAAATTTCACTACAACTGTTTTTCATAGATTTTTTCACAAACTTTTTAATGATCGTATCGATTTTCAAAAAAAACTCAAAATTTGACCCTAATTTTCGAAAATCAAAAATAAATTTGACTTTTTTCAAATTTCGACACTTTTTTTCTTCAAAATAGTTTTAAAAGAAAGCTAAGATTTTTTCCTATAAGACCTTCAATTTTCAGAGTGGCAAATTAATTGGTCTTCTAGTAATAGAACAATACGTGAACAAGATGTCACATGTTCAGAAAAGGTTACTACTGTGTAATGTCAACGAGTTATATGCTCAATTTACATCAGAACATGCCTGAAGATCAGTATTTCGAAATTCACAAAACGCAGACCTCGTCATTGTGTTAGCACGACTGTCTGGATGCTATTGTATGACCTAACTCTTCAAGCTCCTGTCATTTAGGAGTGTGTGAAAACTGTCCAGGTACTGGAAACTTTAAAGATAACATCACAAAAGCTTTTGATGAACATTGTATTAATGAAGATAGATTTTAAATTTGGTTACAGACCAACAGATGTAATGGATACTGACGAATTCCTATATGATTTCTGTGAAAGGTTGTTGAAATTAAAAACTCATCACTTTAATTCAAAGGAGCCTGGGGAGTTTTTTATTTGCTTCGATTTCGCTGAGAATTACGCGTTCATAATTCAGAATGCAGCTCAATCATTCCACTGGAATAAGGATCAAGCTGCAATATTCATTGTAGTGATTTATTATAAAAAAGATGGAGAGCTCAAGCGTGTAAGTATCGAAATCATATCTGATGACTTAGCTCATGACACGGTGGCTGTTCACGAGTATCAGAAGATAATAGTAGATCACTTGAAAACTCATTTCAGGCCACAGAAAATCCACTATTTCACTGACAGTGCAGGGCAACATTATAAAAATAAGAGTAGCTTTGCTAATCTCCGAGCCCATTAAGAAGATTTTGGTATACAAGTTGAATGGCATTTCCATGGTAGATCTCATAGTAAGGGTGTATGTGATAGTATAGGATCGAATATAACGAGGCAAGCAGCACGTTCGAGCTTACAATTTTCTCTGAAAGATCACATACTCACTCCCCATTTTTTGTTTCAGTGGGCAAAAAGTAACTGTAAGGAAACCGAAGTTTTTCTCAGCAGCAAAGAAAATCATGCCTTAGCCACCGATTTACTGAAAGCCAGATTTGATAAAGCTGTTGCGATATCAGGTACATTACAATACTACACTTTCATTCCCACTCAATGTGGAAAACTTCAACTCCAAATGTTTTCGTCCTCTGAGAAACGCGACATCTTCTCGAATGGCAAAAGACAGAATCCGCAAAACAGGTCTGCAAAGAAAACAACTGTTGAAACTATAGCGACAAAATCGATCAGAAAGACATATAATATTACCATATCATATTACCTAACTTAAGAAACTGGCACTAAAGCGTTGCATAAAGATCCTCGACGTGAGCGCACTAGGGGAAATCGCGCACCACCCGCCCTATCATGCCATCTTGTTTACGTATCGTTCTATTACTCAAAGGCGAATTAATTTGCACTCTGGAAATTGGGGGTCTTATAGGAAAAAATCTCAGCTTTCTTTTAAAACTATTTTGAGGAAAAAAAAGTGTCGAAATTTGAAAAAAAAGTCAAATTTATTTTTATTTTCAAAAATTAGTGTCAAATTTTGACTTTTTTGAAAAATAGTTACGGCCATTGAAAAACTTGTGAAAAAATCTATCAAAAACATTTCAAGTGAAATTTTGTTTAAAGCAATAGGAAAAAAGTTACAAATTTTTGAAAGTAAGGCCTTTCGTAAAAAACCAAAAATTGTACCCCCTCCACTTTCATAAATAATTATCAAAATTCAACTAATTTTTGGTGTGAGAAGTACTATCTAATAGGACTACAATTGGGCCAATTTTTAGCCCGATCGGACCACTTTCATTTTCGAGGTGGGTACACTTGAGAAATTATGCCCCACATGTGTTTACAGTTTGAACAATGATTTTAGGAAACAGATTTTTTGGATTTAACCTTATCTCTACAAAGGGTTCAATTACTTTAATACGTGGCTTGATATTTTTCTCTGTCTGATATTTACTGTGAGTGCCAATTAATTGTAATGCTAAAATTAAGATCTAGATGTCATCAGTCGATTTCAAGATATAGTACATTTTAGCAATTGTCTCTCAAGAACATAGATTACTCCTCATATTCAGATTCCTAAATTTATATAATAATGTTGACAAATAAAATAATCTGACTTATTATGATTTGTTATAAAAATTTTATTCCTTAAATGCAATGGATGTATTTTTTTATTTGATTTATTCATAATTTATTTTTTGAACGGCCTGGAATATGTGCATTATGTTGAATGTGTGGATTTTTCAGAATTTGTTTTTTGTGCGTATTGCGTATATAGATGTTTTTATTGATCCATTCTCTGTACTGAAATATATTAATATAAACATCAGGCAGTAAAAATCCGTTTATATCCTCCTCAGAAAACGCGGAAATGCCAATCAGGTGACCATCAGCCACAAGGGGACCACCGGAATCACCACTGCCACATTTTGCAAGTATTTTTTTGTGAACATCTCGAGTGCAAATAAATCTATCTGATAGGTCAGGATTTTTCCACCATAAACGACACTGTTCCAGGCTGATTGTAGGCACAGTGATGGATTGTAATTTCTCAGGATATTGCATTCTGTAGTTTAGGAAAAATTTTATTTTAATTAGGAGCAACCAATTTTATTATGAAAAATAAAAACAATCAATCATCTAAATTAGTTAAAGTATGAATACACAGTAAAAAGTGGATCGTTAGAAGAACTCTTTAAGCCAGTAGCTGTAAATATCTTAAATAGAAGCGCAGCTTTTCGTCAGTGAATTTTGTTAAAATTACTATTTGCGTTTTGGTTAGTTAAACTGACTTTTTAAAGGAGTAGGACGAACCATTTTAAATAGTAGGATGCACTGCACCACTTAGGGAGCTTCCATAAAGGATGTCACAGTTTTATTGGGGGGGGGGGTAGTCGAATTGTGACAGTCTATGACAGAGAACTTTGAGACCCCATTGACACAATGTAACAATGGGGGGGGGGTCGAAAATTTGCCAAAAAACTGTGACATCCTTTATGGAAGCTCCCTTTTTAGATGACAGTTACTCCCAGTGGGACCCTGCGGTGGTTGTTAACCTTTAGTTTTTTATATATATATATATATACGCTTAAATTCGGTAAAAAAAAGCATAAAAAATGACTTTGCCATATCTAAAAAAAAATGAGCAGCTAGGATTTTTATTCAAACGGATTTTGAAACTGTGGGCACGTGCGAACTCAAACATTGTATTGAAGAACGTTTATTTTCAAATGAGGACTACGATTTAAGGCAACTTACAATTGCTAAAGAGAGTATAGCGACAACTATCATAGAAACAATTTTTAAAGAGCAAAACGTGCTCAGTGAATTTCAAATTTTAACATATATAAAGAAAAATTACATCTTCTTTAGAAAAAGAACTAGTGATAAAACTGTATCGCACGGTTCATTTATGATTGATTTCAATATTTTATACATTGAAATGATTAAATTTAACAGTACATAGCTAGCACAAGAAGTTGCTGAAATACAATGTTCACAGTTAATATTATTTGTTAAGAGTTAAATAGATAAGCAGGAGGACGATGATGATAATGATGAAGAGGAGGAGGAGAAGGAGGAGCTATCCTGTCTTGAATGTTGTATATTGCTTCCTACGGATCCAAACGATCTTGCATATGAGCTTCAATTTTGTATTAATAGTAACTATTCACTACGAAGCCCTGAGTGTCAAGCAATTATTAATAAATTGCGTCAAAAACATGTAATATATTAGTCAATAATTTTATAAACATAGACTAAGATTTTTGATAATGAATGTGATCCATTAAAACTAGCTTAAGATTTTTGTTCAATAAAAATGCATATTAAACGTATAAAACTATGTGTATTTAATCCTTATTCCCTCTCCTGTTAGAATAAGTCAATAAATCAATTAGTTTACTATTTAATTATTCAAGTTATTAATTATTTTTGCCCTAATTAGTTTTATCTTAGTTTAAATATCTTTTACCTCCTTTAATTAGTTTTATCTTGGTTAAAAGTTATTTTTTAATAATTTTAAAATAAACTTCATGAGTAAATTACGATTATGGCAGAAACTTCATACTGCGTTTGCGCAATTGATCATGCACTGAGCGATAAGACTGGATGCGTGCACCACACGGTTTACCATTTACGAAACGAGAAGTATAAATTGTCATTCGAACACCATCGGATCCTCTCTGTTCAACTCACTCGATAGAAAGAGACATTTCGAAACCTTTGTTTCAAATTCGATCGCACCTCGTTGTCTATCTCACATGGAAGAAAGAGAGGTCCGATTGGCTTCAGGAATCGGCAATTTGTCAGTAAGGTACGAAGAGACTGAGCATCAATTCAACAGCCGATACATGCATTACCGACTGTTGATAAATTGATATTAGTGCTGCAAGAAGGTACTGATTAATTTCAACGTGATGCCATCTGTTATTGATAGCTATTTACCCTTGATTGATAATGTAGACTCCTCATATAGCGACTGAGGCTCGACCTGTAGCTAGGTATGTGCATTATCGACGGCCCCTGTCTTACCGACCTATCGTAAAATGATAATATAAAAAGTTACCAGTCTCCATACCTTACCGAAAGATGGTAACATGATAATATAAGAAATTATCGACTTACCTGTTTCATGTACTGATGGGAAAATGGTTCCCTGCCTTACCGACAGATGTTAAAATGAAAATATGAAAAGTTATCAACCAATCTGTTCTACCAACTGATGGTAACATGGCCTTCTACATTATCGACATATGGTAAAATGATAATATACAAAAACTACTGGCCTCCTGCTTCACCGACCGATAGTAACATGGATCGTTTCTTCGCCAACTTGTGTTGAAATGATACTATAAGAATTACCGACTTCCATGTTTTACCGACTGATGGTAACATGGGCCCCTACCCTACCGACATCGGCTACAATGATGATATAAAAATAACCGACCTCCAGGTTTTACCGACTGATTGCAACATGGCTCCTTACATTACAGACATATTGTAAAATTATTATATTAAAATGCCGACTTACCTGTCTTACAGACCGATGGTAATAAACTGTTTTTACCGATCAATCGTAACTTAGCATGAAACAGAACCTTATAATATTGACTTAGCAAGAATCTCTATTAAGAACCTCACCGTTTTACCGACCTAGAAAGAAAAATCACCTTAAATTCACCGAACACTCTGTTTTACTGACCGATGGTGCAATGCTATCTCAGCAAGAATCTGCATTACCAACGTCAATGTTTTACCGACTGCCGGTAACTTAGCATGACATAGAACCCTCCTTTGGTCGATGGCGCCATGTATTTGTTTCGATATCTTGCAACGGTGGCGCCATCTCTCGGTGGCTGATTTAATAGTTGCCTTGCTATACTACTACTTTTGGACAAGATTAAATATATTCTTTATTATTCATTCTTCTTGTGTGTGCCAAGCTCCAGAATAATGTTCTTATTATGGATCATCAGTGAATGTTCATTTTAAGGATTTCACGCCCTTTTATATATTATTTTTAATTGAATACAACAAGCTTATTTGCTACACTTGTTTTCTTACCTCGCATAGTTTGGCTGAAAAATGGAATTGTTGATTATTTAAAAAGCATTTTCGATGGGTAAAACTAGAGATGGGACGAGCAGTACTTCGGCTACTGCTTGCCCTCCGGCAGGCAGGACCTCCTGCTTTCCGAAGTCCAGTTTAAAATTTCGGCTACTGCTCCCTCCGGCGCGGCGCGCCGGAGGAAGCAGTAAGCAGTAACTTCAGCTGGATTCCTACTGCGTTTTTGTCCTACTGCAAACTCCGTCGTCAGGTACCTGAAGCCCTGTACCCTTTTTTTCTGCGTCTTCTGACTCTTTTTTTCTATCACTTTCTTTCCTTTTCCTATTGAGTTCAGAATTGAATGCGAATAATTCAATATTGAGAAAATGATAACTTTAAAAGTTTGAAATTATATTTTGCTTTTAATTTTCGAGGTGATTTGTGAATGAAATATAAATTATTCATTTTCTTTAGATAAAAAAAAACAATATACAAGACATGAGTGTAGTGAATAACATATTTTATTTCCTAAATAATGATTTAAAATTTCAGTATTTTCCTCAAATTGATTGTCAATAGTAGTGATTTGAGATTCACATATGTGTCTTTCTCTGAGTACAGTATTACATTATCATTGTACATTATTAATTACATAGGTAAACAATAAACTGTACTGTGATAAATATTACTGTGTATACTCTGTTTGATGACAAATTCGCATTCCCTGACACTTTTTTCGTCAATGATTATCTATTTCGTTCAAGAATCGGGTGAAAGTGAATATAAATATGTAAATATATCCAAAAAATCTATACCTAATGAAGAACAATAATATTATATTGTTTTTATTACAACTGTGTAACAAGATATTATGAAAAATTATTAGTCATTTATTTGCAATTGAAATTGGAAACGTTAAGCGAATTACCGAAACATGGAGATTTTTCAACGCTTAAAAAATATATACAATTTGCAATCATTTTCAAAAACCGCTCTAAAAAATTCAGTTACGTCCTTTCGTCAGCATTGTCCGAGCCCGAGTAACATGAAATCTGAAAGTGGAAAAAGTACAACATTTTTATATTTTCTTCCAAATATTTAATATTTTTGACGATTATAATATGTCTTCATTGAATTAATAATTGAGATGGACAGACACACAATGAGTGCTAAGTAACAGTGCACAGTTACTGCAAAGTGCCGTAAGCGAATTAATCAAGAAAAACCACATAGGACAGGCCTCAGACTCACTTTAGAGATGAAACATATGTTTATTTAAAATGTTTTTCTCTAGTTTATAATTTCAGAAATTTCCTATTCATTTGTCGGAGGCTTCACAGTCTTTCCCCTTTTTTCATTTTCCCACTTAAATTTAAACTGAATTGTTAGAATCAAATGAGAAAATCCAACAATTTTGTTAAAACGTCATACTTCTTGGTTCACAATTCGAATGTATCCTTAGGTCGAAAATTAATTAATTTCGTAGATAATTCAACTACATGGTTAAAAATTGATATTTTTTGTCGTATTTTTTGGAAGAAAATAAATTATGGTTAAAATCCCAATTTTTTAAATGAAAATTCATTAATTTTAGATGAAAATTTAACTGTTTTGTTGAAAACTTGTCTTTCTTGGTCAAATACAACTGTTTTTTATTTTAAATTAAAATCTTTTTTGTTGAAATATCAAGTTTTTAGTTTTTCTTGAACTACTTTTTAAAAAGTTAATTTTTTTTGGTTGGAGATTTATAATTTTAGTTGATAGTTAATTTTTTTTTGTCAAACATTATTTTTTTGCACTGGAAATCTAACTTCTTTGTCAGAAATTTAACTGATTGGTTGTAAGATTTAACTATTTTGCAGAAAATTCTTTTTTTTTTAATTGAGAATTAATGTTCCTCAATAGATATTACACAAAATAATTTTTGGTTAAAAATTTATCTTTTTTAGCTTAAAAGTTCAAGTATTTAGTTCTAAATTTTTAGACACGAAACAAAATAGACTAAAAATTAATTAAATAAACTTTAGGCAAACATATTTGTTGTTCAAAATATGTGACTGAATATTTATGTAATTTGTTGAAAATTCCTACTTTTTTGCTAGAAAATTAAACTATTTGGTTGAAAATTCATGTACTATCTTTTTTATCTAACAAGAAAATTTTTTGGCTGATTACGCCTGAATAGCCCGAAAAATTTGACAGAACAGATTTTTCTTGATTTTGCTCAACGGACCCCATGAAAAATATAGTAGCATAAACTACCGTTTTCAAAGATTTAAAATCATAATTTCTTTTAAAAATTTTTGATAATTACTCAAAATTTCTGAAAAAAAATGTTTACTAATTCTTGAATCCCCAGAGGAAACATGTTTACAAATATTTTCAAAACTTTGCAATGCTCTTTACAGGAAAATACATACTACATATATGTGTTGAATAATTGACAAAAAATTACAAGACAGTGGAGCGTTTGCCTACCCAGTAAAAAGAAACTAATTGAGGCGAATTGAGATAAATTCGCTAGAGCCTCCGTGAATCTCGCTTTGCGACAATCTCGAATTTGAGCAGGCCATGAATTCTTCTACATTCGGAAATAAGTAATTCAATCTTCAAATCTGCTATTCGCCGGAATTCGGTGAACAATTTTCAGGGGACCCAATTCCTTTGAATGTGTCAGCGCGAATTAACTTCAGTGTCAGCCAATTCATTTTAATTCGCGAGATTTAAAGTCAAGTTCCAGTTCGCCTGAATTCATCAGCAAGAATACAGTTGAAGGCTGGCCTATTCAATTGAATTCGTAAGCTATAACCAACGCGCCGGGCATTAAGGATCCTTTGTAAATAAATATCAAAGAGTCCCGCAGCTGAGTGGTCGCCCTCTGGACTTATAAACTTAGGATCGCTGGTTCGAGTCTCGACCCATGCAATTTTTATTGATTTTTTTCAAAATTACCTTGACCATGAATTAAAACGCATTGAAACTCAATCAATTCACGCTGACTCAATTCGTTTAAACGAATCAGGAAGCAGAATTCGGACGAATTCCAAAATGTTATTTCGCCGCAAGTCGCCTCAATTAGTTTCTTTTTACTGGGTATTATTCAGAAGAATTTTGCCCATTTTTTATGTTTCTTTGTATATAAAAATACAATTTTCTATTAAAAAGAAAAATTAAAATGAAAATGAAAATAATAACAATCTTCAAGAATCTTCATTTATTTTATAAAATTTGTATTTTAACTACGTCCTACTACAGGCCATATTTTATAAATATTCTTATATTTTGAATCATTTTTCATAAGAATTGAAATTATTCTGAAATGAAATACAAAGAATCATTAATAATTGATAATTTACTCACTGTACTCAATATTTGAAGTTCATCTCCGTCAAGTTGTACTTCAAAAATAGTAGTTTCTTCATCTCCTCGAAGTTCTCATAATTTTTGCTGAACAAATCTTCTTTCTTCAAACAGACAGCCGGTGCACAAAGAAAGCGAAAAGCTACTTTGCTTAATTTTGAAAAGCGTCCTGTATTTTTACCACCAATCCCTGGGACATTCCTTTTGGTTCGAAAGTTTGTCCAGAAGGTACATATTTAGTTCTTCCTTCACTTCTTTTTTTTTGAATCACCTGATTTTCCTGCTCCCGTCGAACGCCAGCCATCATCTCTTCGAAGCAACTTTCAAGGGAATTTGGTTCGAAATTAGGTTGTTAAGTCGAGATGTCTATTTCCCTTCTTCCTGCAGCTTCATTTCCAATTCTTCTGGGCTGATAGTCATTGCATAATTTCACGTGCTTTTCTAAATTGCTCACTATTACTTCTCGGGCTTCCTTTGTGAAAAGGTGTCCTTAGTACCGAGGATCCAAAGTAGTTGCAAAGAAAAGCAAGTACTGCTCTCTAAGTCGCCAAGATGAACGTCGATTTCTGTCAGCAAGCTTGTTTGGAGTGACAAACCTAAAATACTGCACTTCCTCTTTTGTACATAACTCTTTATGAGTGCTAGTGCAGGTATGATCTCTGATGCCATAGATCTGGGTGAAAGCATTTTCGTTCCAGCCTTTTCAAATGCATCAGTTAATCCCACCACATCTCCTATGAGTTCCCATTGCACAGTTGACAGAATGTATTGTGTATTATCTTCCTGAGCCCACTTTTTAATGCCACTTTCGATTACAATCAGGTGACTTAGTATTTTCAGAATCGATAAACTCGTCGTAGATCCTTCTTCCATCAAAGTATCAATTGCCGCGTTTGCGTGAAGATAGCCGGATTTTTGCATTCTATGACGACATTTTGAACGTTGGAATGATCAAGAATTTCTGTAAAACAAAATTCTTTTAGAAAAAGCAAACACTTCTCTGTGGTGTATTTCCGGTCATCGATTGAGAAATTAGTTAAAATCGTGTGAACTTTTTCCATTCGGATCTTCCAGATCTTTAGAGCTTCATTCACTTTTTTAATCACTTTCGGTAGGCGATCAAAAGTCCCGAAAATGTCAATTGGTGGCAATAAAACTGAATGTTGCTGAAAATCGTTGCATAATCGTTGTCACTAATAAGCAAATTTTAGTACTGAAACTCTGGAAGATTGTATTGCGGAATGCATTTGGACAACAAACGAATGAAACCTTCTTTCCTTCAGATTGTAGGGTCTTGGTCCAAAACAATCATTTCGCCGATTTCTTCGCTCAATTTTAAACTTCGGGCGTCATTTGTACTCCACTCTTTAACACTTTGTTTGTTTTTTTTTTGCTTGGCACAATATTGATGTTGTTTGTCTCGCAGTACTTGAAATGGTGAACAATCAAATGTTCAAACAAAGGAGTCGTCGAAGCATTATGCCCTGTACCTCCACGAGACACTTCAACACCACACAAACTACATAAGACCCTCGTCTCATCGTCATTGCACTCGCGAAATACACGCCATACACCACTTCTCTTTTGACTTATACCAGACATTTAACGTTATGGGATTGGAAAATGAAAATTATGAAAATAACACTGCAGTTTTCTGATACACGAAAAGCGATCCTTCGTACTACGATCCCAAGAGGATACTGACAAGTGACTTAGGAGCAATAAGGAATTTCTAGAGATTTTCCAGACAGACTTTGCGTTTGCCAAAAGCTGATGGATTTATTACTTAATGCGAGGTGGGTACTAGGTGTCGCAGATTCTACCTCTGATACTACGCTTACGCCTAACGCCTCCTTGGGTCACCATTGTCCATACTTTAGAGCACCCACAAATCAAACAATCGTCGAAAAAAATGCACTTTCAAAATCTATTATCTCGTGCCAACATCTCTGTTACTTTATTCAGAAAATGCATTTGGCACTAGCCTACCAAGGGCGGATCCAGATAATGTTTCAGAGGGGGCGATTGTGAATTTTCTTCAACAAATGTTTGCGAAAGCGGGGGGGGGGGAGGTGCTTCTTCCAATGATTTAAAAAGACTTTTTAATTTGAATATAATAAGGCAATAAATTCCCCTTCCTTTATATTTGTTGTGGTTATTGTGGTTAAAAGTTAATTTTTTGGTTAAAATTGCAACTGTTTAGTTAAAAATTACTCTATTTTGGTTAAGGACTTAACCATTTCGTTAAAAATCCGTCTTTACTTTGTAAAAATCAATTATTTTTTAGTTAAAATTAAAATATTTATCTGTTAAAATATCAACTATTAAATTTTGTATCGAGAATTCGTCTTTTTAGATTGACAATTGAACTCCTGGCTGAAAAGTTAAAATACTTTCTTAAAAATTCATTTTTTGGTTTAAGATTCATAATGTTGATAGAGAATTTATTTGTTCTACTTTTAAGGGTAAGAAAATACTTTTAAAGTGAAAATTGGACTATTTGGTTGAACATGTAATTCTTGAATTGAAAGTTCAATTGCTTTGTAGAAAAATCGTCTTCTTACCTTACAAATGTCACTATTTTATTCAAAATTTATTGACTATTCGTATTTTATATTAGAAAAGTAATCTTCTAGGTTGCAACCTTTTTTTTCTTGAAAATCATACATTTTGAATGAACTTTTTTTCTTTATTGACTGAAAAATGTTTCTCTCTTCAGGATTGAAGTATTTTTTGAAAATTTCTCTTTTTTAATTGACATTACCGAACGTAATTCGACGAAAACACCCTTCCCTAAATCGTCGTACATTACTTCTGAATGACCCCTGAGTAAACTGAAGAAAAGAATTTAGTCAAAAAACATCACGTTTAATATAAATAGGGGTTTTAGTACTAGAGGTCGGTTCGGGGAATGAACACTTTCGAACCCTAATAAGTGGGGTTTCGTGGTTAGAAAGTTCAGAACAAAAGCATTAAAAATAACGTCAGATAATAATCAGGGGGCTCAAATTTGTGAAGGAAATTGAAAGGCCTTAAGCACTGTGTTTACCTGACATACACAAATTTTTAAATTTCAAATTTGATTTTCAAATCTGGGAATAGTGGGGGGGAGCCACAATCGCCCCTATGTGAATTCGCCCTTGCTGACTGCCAAAGTTTCAAGTTGGAACTAGACGGCAGACAACCGTTGACACTTCACGAAGAAATACCTGTGCATAGCGATTGTTCATTCCAATTTTTATACAATTTGTTCAAAAATGAGTGAAAAAGATAATCTGGCGTGGAGTTTGTGGTGCAATTAAATCTCATGAGGGAGTAGGAATATTGTTAAAAAAGTGTAGAAAAATTGTCACAAATATTCACAAATCGTCACCTTCGAGCATTGCATTGGCTCAAATTCAAGTAGATTTAAATATACCAATAAAAAAAGTAAAACAAGACATTGCTGCTAGATGGGATTCTTTTTTTTATTTATTAGAACGCTTTCTAGAATTATAGGATTGTCTGGACTTATTCGCTGTAACGCAAGAGGATAGTACAAATTGGAAAGGTTTGCAATGCGCGGAATGGGAACTTTTGGAAGAACTGATTAATATTCTGAAATCATTTGAGGAAGTAACAAAATCTTGGAATTACAATGATTCTTGTATATCGGAAGTTATCCCAACTATAAAAGTGTTGAAATTTTGCTTATTGAAGAGAAAAGTTAGTTCCACATTAATCTCATTTAAAACATCTTTGGAGGCTGATTTGGAAACCCGATTTCAAGACCTGGAAAGTAACTTGAATTTCGCAATGGCAACACTTTTGGATCCACGTTCAAAGCTCATCTTTTACCGCCAGATTCTTAAGAAGACATTAAAGAATGCATACAAATTACACTAATGGAAGGAGGTCATGATGAACAATATACTGGAACAGATTCGGAGATAGAAGACGAAGCCGGTATGAGCGAAGAAATGAGAGAAGATATTGCGTCAACAAAAGATGAGGATATAGATATGAAATATTGTTTTACAGAACTCATGTCGAAAGCAACCAAAAATGTAAAAGTCGTTGCAACGAAAGAAGTTCTCCAAACGGAAATTGTCCTCTAGATTAGTCAACCACTTATCGGAAAAGTGTTATCTCCATTGGAATGGTGGAATAAAGTGAAGTTCATGTTTCCAAATATCAGTCAACTTGTACCCCTTTATCTTTTCAAGTACATTTCGGATAACAAACGTAAGAATCTGCTTCCGGAAAATTTGAAGCTGCTCACTTTCCTGCATCACAATTTGCCTTTGATAAACTACCATTACTAGAGGTAAGTTAAAGCATAAGAACTTCAAATGACATATTTGATTTTTAAATTTATTCCGACCAGTAAAGTTAGTTATTCAGCCCAGAAATAAAAAAAAAATGTGTACAATAACAACCTGTAGCAGCGTTAGAACAGTTTGGCAGTAGTTTCTAAACAGAATATACTTTTTAAATGGTACAGCAGCACGAATTGAAATTTAATAATTTTGACCCTAGAACCATATATTGCTATCTTACTGTTTGAACTAAAATGAGTTTATGACCTCAAAAGGTGGTTTAATGCATTTCTTAAATAAAATATGCACTAGATCAGATCAAATCAGACAGACAGGCATATTTGAAGTCATAGAATCTTCTTGCAACGAAATATGTCGTTTTATATGGGTCATAAGGTCACACATACTCTTCCAATAAAAAAAAAAAAACATTTTTTCTCATAAGTTATAAGTATTTCAAATTTGTAACTTGTTTTTGAAAAAAAATCAAAGTCGTTCCTTGAATCTTTACAAACAATTTCTCTTTCCAGATTCTGATTAGGGATATCGTGAAGCGTCCTCATACAAAATCCGCGAGAAAATTTTTAACCGATTTTAAGTAGATAAAAGTGACATCGATTTTTTTGGTAACGTAATAAGCATGTTTTTACGCAACCCGAATTTTATAAACTTTTTACGTCAATGAGGACGACATCCTGTTAGTTTTATGCGGGCAAGATAATTTAGTGTGGGAACTTACGTTATGTTTTTTAATTAAATTTTCGCTAGATACAAAAAATGTTAACAAAATGTATTTTTCATATAAGCTACATTTTTTGTATAATGTTGGATAAAGTGTAAAGATGGGGATTTTCATAACACCCATTCCATTCATTCCATTTCAAATAATGCAGTGAGGTCCAGGTTAGGGTTTCAGAATAAATTAGCCTCAAAATATACCATTTTACAGTAAGAATAAAGGGTTACGTATTTTATGGCCTTTATCTATCGGAAAATGGCAGACTTTTATGTAAAATACTGCATGTTTCTACTAATTGCACGTATTTGAAAATCGATTTTTGTAAATGATAAAGGAATCCTTGATATATGGAATAATCTGAAGAAAATATAACAATTTGCGAAAATAGCACAATGGCGGGTATTTTTCTAAATACATTTAAAATTTGAAACTATATTTTCGCAAAAAACCTACATTTTACATTTTTTATATTTTTCGAAAATATTGCTGACACCGTGCGCTACATTTTTTATACATACTTGGAAGGAAAACCATTTTATCACCAAATACAATTTTTTGTTCAAATAAAATTTTTTGCGTGAACTGCTGAGAAGAAGGGTCAATGTGAAGAGTAAAAATGTATTTAAAATTGAAATATGTACCAAAAAGTCTTTTACACTTTTCAAAAACTTTTATGCCATCGACTTGAATATTATATTTTTTAATGATAGCTCCCTCTGCACTTGATGTCTTCGCTCATTCTCTCCATTTCCTTCATTTTTTAAAAAGAATCCTTATAAATATTGTGTACGTGCAAAGTGCAAACTGCGCAATCTCTAAAAAGATCACTTATTTTTCAGTTAATTATAGTTCTTTCAATTTTTTGTAATTTCCATGGAAGACATTGATTTTATTCTTATCGGCATGTCATATACGATATATTTTTAATTGTATATGTATATAAAAATGTACAAAAAATGAAATTTTGGTTCAAATTTATTCAGCGGTGATAATGAAATTCGCCCTTTTTCTGATCAGCTTTCACAAAACATTAAAAATTTTTATTTTTGACAAAAAAAATGGTCTTCCTGAACAAATGGCTCACATAAAAAATAATTCATGAACAATGTAATGCAGATTGTCATCAATATTCCCTAAGAACATACAAAATTTAGAAGGTGGATTTTTTGAGAAAATCTAGTATATTTTCTTTCGATTATTCGATAGATGAAGGGTTTTCCCATCATTTACGTCAAAATAGATATCGAAATATATGTAATCAGTAGAAAAATATAACTTTTAAAAAAAATGTGTCAGTTTTCGTCAAATTTTGACAATTTAATTGTCAAAATAATTGCTCGTAATTGCTAAAATAATTTTTTTCTGGTTACACTATGATATGCTTATCCCTTTATTTTCATCCTAAAATGATACAGACGTTTATAGGCCAATGTTGTATTTAATAGTATGTAATAGAAAAATCTTTTCCTTTATTCCAATCAAATTTTTTTTTACATTCATTCTTGTATTTAGAAAAAATTCTGTCAGTATATGTCTTTTCTACGAAAAATTCGCAAAATCAATGCTTTGAACAAACATATTCTCCTGTCCATAAAAATGATTTGGCCCGCATTAAGCAAGCAGGATGTCTTCCTTACACAAGTGAAAATTTGTGAAAAATCACAAGCATTTTCAGGACTTATAACATCGTAGAATTTTTTTTTCTCAAACCGTGATATGTGTTCTAATTTCCCACCGAAAAGAACATATTTCATCGCCATGAGATTTTATGATTGAAAAGTATCTGTTTGTCTAAATTGAAATAGAACTGCTTACGAAAAAATGACCTGCTCCGATAGGTATACAAAATCTGTCCCTATTTTTAGAAATTGAAAAAAAGTTTTGGTTCAAAGAAACGTAATAAAGTTCTGAAATTCAACCTATTTCTTCACAAATTAATCTGAATAGTGCGTCCTTGGTAAAAAAAAATATTCATTTTTAAAAGAAAAACTGTCGCGCACAAAAAGGCTTCAAAAGAAGTATGTTTCAAAACATAATTTTTTTTAAATAAAGCATGGAGAAGGCAGAGAAAGAATAAAGAAAAGAGTGTAAAATTGCTTTGGTTGTCTTTTTCTTTTGTGCAATTAGGTTACACAAATTAAATTTTCTGAGTTTATGTTGAAAAAAAGTAGTGATGATGATTAACAATGACATTGGTTAAAATGTCAATCTTCTGTATTTTTTATTTAAAAAAGAAATTACTTTATTCTCTTAAGCAATAAAAAATTAAAAATGGCCCCTACAAGCCGACGCCGTTTTCATCTCTTACATGATTTATTTTCTTATGTGTAAAGACTAGCATATATTCTAAATATGTATACACTAAACAATAGAATGTAAAGAATTATCATTTCAAATTTCAGGTTAATACTTTATGCCGTTGTCAATCTTACTTATTCCTACTTATTACATTTGAATTGTAATTATTGCTTATTTAGGTCTCTACTAGGATGAAACCAAAGCACAAAATATATAAATAAAAGTTTAATAAAGTTAAATGTTACAAAGATTTTATGAAATTTATTTATATTGAATATATGATTCCCAATCCTGATATTCCTATTTCCCTGATCAATTTCATCCAAAGGGAATTAGAAGAAAACAGAGAAACTCAAGAAATCCTTCAACTAGAAACTCCAAGGGAACCGAGAATAATGTTAAAATATATATAGATACATTACAGATACATCGTAGGTAAGGAAAGTTAGAAGGCTTGAACCCTTGAGCGGACATGTGTTTCCATTGTTATGGCCGGAGAAAGCAGTAGGAAAACCTGCCAGAGTGCTGCCGGAGTCTGCAGGAGAAATCCGGCAATTCAGGATACTGAGCTACTGCAACTTCGGCAGGTAGGAGAGATACCGGCCGGAGTTTGCAGTAGGTTCTGCGAGCTCCTGCGTGCAGTAGGTACTGCTTCGCCGGAGTTTGCAGGAGGCCGGAGGGCAGTAAGCAGTAGGAATCATACTGCTCGCCCCGTCTCTAGATAAAGCTATAACCGGTCGTAAAAAAGAGCTGTTTCGCGAACTTTTCCTTTCTTTTCATATTCAGGATGTTCAAAAACTTAAAGGTTTGATGAAAATCAGTGATGCAAAATTTTACATAAAACTTATTAAAACAAATCAAGAATACAGAAGCAGAGTAGATTATTAAATGCTAACTAAAGCATAAACCTCGTTATTGAAGCTATGATCGAACGTGGAAAGAGAGAAAACATACATAGAAATTTTATAATATATTTCAGTGGTCATAAATCACAAAAAGTGTTGTTAATTTTCATAACATTTTGTACTTTGGAATTAATATTATGTAAACCTGACTCCACCTGTAGGACGAACGCAGGATTACTTGTAATTTAGTAAAAAATTAAAAACATTGTGAGTACGTGTCATTCCTGTGTCCTGGTGCCTTTCTTACCCTGGTGGACAACCCTAACATGATTTATTATATTTCATTACAACAAATTCTTCTTTTGTAGGATAAGCTATTTAAAATCTGCTAATTTGGATAATTCAGGTGAATAAAAAGTCTTGCATTGAGCAAAATATACGTACATAATAAGCAAACAAAAATATATTTACCTATTGTTGTATAAATAGTACCACAATAAAATACAGCATTCCAAAATGTCCATACTTTATCCTCCTTATCCATTAGTCCACGTTTAAAAAATTGATACAGCTTTGCCTCATAACTAGTAAGTAGGTTACTAGCTTTACCTTTCCAAATTGTTGGAGCCTCTATGGCAGAACTGTCATTACCTAAAGCTTTGATTGCATCCAGAGTTTCGCTTCTACGCCAAAACAGAAATTCAAATATGAATCTATTCATTGAATTGCAGATCACTACGGTGAAAAACAAGAAAACCTTTCCCTACATTGATGGTCGATCTGAGATACAGGCCCAAATGTATTTTTCGTCAGTGATGTTCACGGACTGCGGCATTTCCAACTTCGCATGTACCGAAAAGCGTGGTTCTATTTGAATACAATAAATACTGTCAATAATAATACAGACAAATAGGGATGTGGCGACGCCATCGCCCGAGAGGTTCGGCTCTTGCAGTCAGCCACGTTGCATTGGGTTAACTCCCCAATGCAACGAATTATGCGGTTACGTCACCAGTATCACGCAGTGCCACCCAAAATAGGCCTCTCTCGGATGGAGGCCATGGTTCCGTTGGGAGTGGCAATAGGACCGAACCGAGGCGACGACCAGGCAATGGCCCCGGGCAAACGCAAGAACGAAGATTTAAGTGTTCGGACCAACTTCGGAGGGACATCCTTACCTGTGGTCAAAGAAGTTCACTGGCACGAAGAGGATTCATGCAGAGGTTACACGAACTTTGGGTCAATATGCATCCGCAATATGTTGATAAAAGGCCTCAGTTTTTATTATTATTATTATTATTATTTCACTTAATATATCAAAAGATTCTGAAACAAATTTTACTTTATAAAATTTAAAGCTCTCATAATGCTCTCAATAATTCCAATTTTTAAAATTATTTGAAAAATAAAATACAATTAGAAAAACTATATCGCCAAGCTTATATTATGTACGAAAAGTGCAGCTTAAGGCTAACCATGCATATGAGAATTCTACTCACGTAGAAGTTGTACGATTAGCTTACGCAAAGTTGCTCGTTTACTAAGGGTCGGTTTAACTTTCGGGTTTTGGAACTGTTATTTCCAAACTCGTTTACATCATTAGGTTATATTATTCTCAAAATATCATCAACATTGTACATTTGTTTGCAACTAATATCTTAAAATGGAAAATACAATTGCTGAAATTTTGGTAAATCCCCATACAATCTTTCTTTTTTTTTTTTTTTTGTGAACGCATTCAACTTTTTGCCGGCAGGAAGGTAGACCTTTTGAGAGACATTAATTCAATAATACCTTATTTTTTCAGGCCCTGTTTCGTGTATCTTTTCTGTCATATTATAACTATTTATATAATTAGGAACTTACACTTGTTACATAGAATTTAAATAAATGAACATAATATTTCTTGCTTTAAATTCTTTTGTGTAGGATCATTTAGATTAAAATTATTTAAGAAATCTACAGAATGTCCCAGCCTCAAGTTTCCGGACTTATATCGGTCAAAGCGATGACAACTGTAATTTGTTGATTGTGAGTTCTCTTTTGTTGAAGCTCCTTAGGCCTCAACGAACACATTCTCATCATTTATCTCGTGCTTCGCACTCGATTTTGTCCAACATGTCAACTTTTTTACATTGTGTTCAACACTAGTATGCCAAATGTATATTAAATTTATTTCTGTACCTCGGCCTGAGATTGCATATTCATATATTGCAAATTAAAAGACAAATTTTATTTTTCATGATTACTTTAATATTTGCTTCTTATTTTGCACTAATGTTTATTCTCAGCTACCCTGCAAAATGTACCATTTCAATAAATTTATATTATATTATTTATATTATCAGACAATAGGCAGACAGACAGGCCGAAGGACAGACCGATAGACAGACATTTTGTAAGTAAAAATTTTCTGACTCAGGCGGTCCTAAAACTTCGAAAATTGACGAAAACTGGATTGATCCAAAATCACATGAATCTAAGACATTCCATCTAAATTATGAGAATGTAAAAATTCAAATTTTTCCGCCAAACTATAACTGCTATTGCAAAATTGTTAAGAGTAATTTTGTAGGTTTATTCGAGGCGAGAAGTTTTGTTGTTGCCTATTTCATCGTCCTTTGCGTGATTTAGCTGTAAATTTAAATTTTCTATTTTCTCATGGCATTTTCCACGCTTAAAACAAAAACTATCATTCCTATTGTAAAATAGTTATAGGAATTTTGTAGAACTATTGAAAACAAATAATTTTGGTCTCTTGTCTTTTTACCGTATCTTGCTCAGTTTCGTATGAATATTGAATTATTACGTTTTTCAGTTTGATTTTCCATGAGTAAAACCATAAATATTGGCAGTAGAAGGCTGGATAACGAACCTGACCTGTATTTTTGGATCTCAAACTAGTTAGCTTTAAAACGGGCGGGGAGCTCATAGAGAGATCCCCTGGCGCTTAAGCTACAAAGCCTATTATGCCACTGGATCTCAAACTAGTATGCAAAAGGAAATTTGATTTAGAAAATTTCTTCGAATGTTATCGCGTCGTCAGATTACAGACAGGCAGACATACAGACAGACAGAGATGTGCGTAAGAACTGTTTTTTCTGACTCAGGGGGTCTCAAAACGTCGAGAATTAACGAAAACTGCATTGGTCCAAAATCACACGAATCTAAGACATTCCACCTAAATGAGAATGTAACAATTCAAATTTTCCCGCCAAACTATAGGTGCTATTGAAAAATGGTGAAGAGCAGTTTTGTAGGCTTATTCGAGAAGAGAACTTTTGCTGTTGCCTATTTCATTGACCTTTGCGTTGTTTAGCTGTTTTGAATTGTCCATTTTCTTATGGCATTTTGCACGTTTAAAACAAAAACTATTATTCCTATTGTAAAATAGTTGAGAGCAATTTTGTAGAACTTTTGAAAACAAATAATTTTGGTTTCTTATCTTTCTACCGTATCTTGTGCAGTTTCGTAGAAATATTGAATTATTACGTTTTTCAGTTTGATTTTTCAGGGCTTAAAACATAAATATTGGCAGTAGAAGGCTGGCTAACAAACTTGAGCTGTCTTTTTTAACCACAAACCAGTGGACAAAAGGAAATTTGAATTAGAAAATTCCTTCGAAAGTTATCGCGTCGTCAGACTACAGACAGACCGACAAACATGTTCGCAAAAACTATTTTTTCTGACTCAGGGGTTTCAAAACGTCGAGAATTGACGAAATGGTGATCCCATCTAATGATGAGAATGTAATGATTTGAAAATTTCGTTTCCAAAAATCAGTTAAAGTTTTAGTTTTTGAGTTATAGAATATTTAAGCTGGACCAATCAGGAGCGCGGTATAAACAATCGTGCATGTTTGAGTGGGAGTCACCCTATATAAGTACGAATTGGAATAGTATGCGTGCGTGCAGCAATAATTACTAATTAAATCAGTATATTTTTACTACTCGTCAGTGACTGAATTCTAGCTAAAGCAATTAGTCAAATTTAATTTACAATCAGTTATATTTTACTAATTCAAATTTAAAGAGTGTATCAAAGTTTCTTTTCTTTGTACATTAGAATTTATCTTTACTTTAGATTTTACTTTAATTCAGAAAACATTTAATTTTAGTGAAGAAAATGCTGCGATTTTCAATTCAAATTCCTTGATGCATGAGAGATTTGAGTTATTATTTAACAAATAAATGAGTACGAAGGTCCATTAAAACATTACAGACATAATTCATTCTGTAATAGGAACGATGAGATATAATTGAAACAGATATTCAAGATAAAAATATAATTGACATTAAAGTATTAAAATTGCATTCAAACAATTATAGATAACTGAGAAAACGTAAAAAAAACATTTGCCGATATATTCAGTAAAATTACGAGGTAGTATGAACCAATAAAAGTTATTATGAAAGTTCAATTTATAAAGTTATAAAATTTTGCAGTTAAACGGCATTTACTTCACAATTGCTTAATTGACAAATGTTAAAAGCTTCCATTGCAAAAAGTTTAAATTATTGACCATGTAAATAACAAAATTTGGAATTGAAAATGTGTTGAACTTCAATTTTGAAAGTTTCAAATTCAAAAGAGTTCCATTTTGAGTGATTCAACTTTCAGATCGGTTTTTTTACTTCAAATGAAAAAATTGTCAGCTTTAAAAATTCGAATTTCTTTATTTTAATGACCGTCAAAATTTCTGGCAATCCAAAAAAAAACTATAAAATAACCTGGAATTTTCATTTTTAATGAAAACGGACATCCTGTATTTTTGAAACATTAAGAATGGACAACTTGCAAGTTTCAAATCGTTGATTTAAAATTAAATAACAATTTTTCAGTTTTAAATTTAACGTATTCGTAATAGTTGATGCACTAGATATTCCAATTCTAATCTTAAACATTTGAGAGCATCTCATTATAAAAGCATTAATATTAAAGTATTGATTTTGAAAATTTTTGAAGTCAACATTGACAATTTTAAACGTTTTTCATTTAAAAAAATTATTTACTAATGTAATATAGATTATAGTTAAAAGTTTGTCATGAGGACAACGACAGGATTTCGCCGGGAGCAGGTGCTAATCTTCAAAATTGCACTCGCTCCCAGCGAAATCGCGGTAAAATTTCAGCTATAACCACGTCTCACAACCGTGAGATGGGTGGCCAGTCTGCGACGGATTCAATACGATGATCCAGCAAAAGTCTCGTGAAAAGTTCAGATTTTGGAAAAAATCGAGTGCGAAGCACGAGATACGTGATGAGAATGTGTTCGTTAAAGCCAGAGGAACTTTAACAAAAGAGAAGTCACAATCACCAAAATACAGTTGTCGATGATTTCACTCAAATGATTTCGCTCAAATTTCACAAAATTCACCACACAAGAGTTGGCGAATCTGCTGTAACACTGCAACGACACGAACTACTAATTGCTTAGTGGGATTTTACTAATTTCATAAGTGGAGAATTTCCATTAATGAAATCAGTAGTTTTCAACTAATCGTTAGTGACCGACTTTTCTCTAATTGAATTAGTGAAATTTCATTATCAATTAGTTAAATTTCACTAATTTAGATTTAGGGAGCGGAATATTTTCAGAATATTCAGGCTTTTACGTGTTGAAAAAAATTATGATACATTTTGGAAAATTCAATTACAACTTTTCGTAATTTTCAGATAGAATTGTAGAATTTGCTGATACATTGTATCTGAAAATTCCGAATCTTGTAACAACAATACTTCAAGTTTCAAGTAACGGAAGTTTGATTCCTTCAAATACAACAGAAGATTGCGTAACATTTTCGTAATTAAAGGTAAATTTATGAATATTCCGTTACAATTTCGCAAATATAAAATACGTAATATCGATTTAACATAGAAAATCAATTATTTCAACATAGTTAAATAAAATGTAAAAATGGGATGTTTTCGGAAAAGGGGGATTACAAGGGAATTTTATTTATTATTATAAAGTTTTTATATCATATAGGTATCTCGCGAATATTAAACGAAAAAGCTTCCTAATAGTAGCCCCTTTTCTTTAGCCAGTTTTGTAGTCATTTTTGTGTATAACTTTTTTTAAGCTATATTTCAACAATTTGCTGAACATCAGAAAAAGATTCAAGAAGATCAATGATTAAGAAGTAGATAAACAAGAAAATTGAAAAATTCTCATGTTGCTAATGTACTTCCATCAGTTGAAAGCTCTCAAATGATAACAATTTTTTTCAATGATAGCTAAAAATGATTATAATGTAAAAAAAAAACAGAAATACACAAAATATTATTCCTGAAAATAACAAAATTAGGATGATAACAAGTTTTTTAAAGACGCAGCTTGCTAACATGTAAAACCAAGTCATGCAACAATCAAGTCAAAGTTAATTAACAGTTAATTAATACTTTCTTAGAGGGTCAAGAGGGTCATTAATATTTTTCATATTTTTTGAATGAATTCAACTGTTTTTTATTTGAAACTAAAATCTTTTTAAATAAAAATATAGGCTTATTCTCTGCATATTATTTTCGATTTCCCAAATTTTGTTTTTCCAAATACTCGTACAACTAACATACTTTTCAACTAAGAAGAATGAACTTTCAAGAACAAAAGAAAATACTTCGAGTTTAAAAACTTTGAAGCCTGCTATACATGAATAGGAATTTTGAATCACTTCTTAATCTTTTAGAATAAATAATAAAATGTGTAAGAGGGCGTATCAGAGAAGAATCTAATATTATATTTTTGGTCGAGAAATTATCATTTTTGGTTAAAAATTTTATTATTTTCTCGAAAATCCGAATCTTTTTTCGAAAGTTCGTCTTTTTGGATTGAAAATGCAACTAATTTGCTTGAAAATTCAATTATTTGCTTGAAATTCAACTTTTATGATGAAAATTCATATTTGAGGGCTGAAAGTTTAAGCGTTTTGTCGAAAGATCGTATTTCTTGGTTTAAAAATTACAAAATTTGGTAGAAAATGCAACAGTTTTGTGAAAAATTTGCCTTTTTAGGTTGAAAATTCAACAATTTGGTTTTATTTTTTTCCCTTCTTGACTGAAAACTCAACTTTTGTTGTTGTTGAAAATTTGTCTTATTTGGATGAATTCGACTGATTTGTACTTAAAATTAAATTCTTGTGTGGTTGACGTATCAACAATCACATTTTTCATGGAGAATTCATCTTTTTTGGTTAAAAATTTAACTACATACTTAAAAGTTCATAGTTTTCGTTGAAGATCCATAATTTTAATTAAAAATTCATATAGAAAATTCGACTTTTTTACTTGAAAATTCAACAATTTATTTGGAAAATCAACTATTTTCTCAAAGGTCGTATTTTTTTGGATGAATCCAAATGTTTCTGATTCGAAATGGAATATTTTTCGGTTGAAATATTAAGTATTATATTTTTCGTTGACAGTTCATCTCTTTGGTTCGAAAATTCAACTCTTTGGTTAAAACTTGAACAACTCCTTAAAAATGAGTTTTTTCATTGAAGATTCATAATTTTAGTTAAAAATATTCAAATATTCTTTTTGGTTGTAAATTTATCAATTTGTTATAAAGTCGTGTTTTTTTTATGAATTCAAATGTTTTCAATTTAAAATATAATATTTTTTGGTTGAAATATTAACTATTATATTTTTTGATGACAGTTAATGTTTTTTGGTTGAAAATTCAACTGCTTGGTTGAAATTTGAACTGCTTTATTAAAAATGATTTTTTTTGGTTTGAAATTTCTTCATTCAAGTTAAAAATATTCATGTATCATATTAAAAATTCATCTTTTTTGGTAGCAAATTATTCATCTTGGTTGAAAATTCATCTTTTTGGTAGAAAATTCATCTTTTTGGTAGAAAATTCAACTGTTTGGTTGAAAATTCATCTATTTTATTGAAAACGCAATATTTTAACCTAAAATATTAGAAATTTTGAGTTTTAATTTAAATTTAATATAGTGCCGACATGAATTTTATTTGAAGGAATGTATTTCATTTATTTTCGCGAACGATCTCCTTATTAGATTCTCATCATTTACGATGGTAGATATCATCAAAAAGAATCTCTTTCGAAGCGTCTTGTTTTCTAATCTCTTGAATTTTTGTTCATGATTCTTAAAAAAATGATTCGAAATGTTTGTAACGAAAGGGGCAAAGAGGGAAATTTGGGCTAGAATCCTTTATCTCAGGTATTTTAGGAGATTTTTCAAATCGGAGGAAAAAAAGGGGATCGAGTAAAAAAGGGGACGGACTGTGATCCCTGAAATTGACTTTCACAAAAATCAAATCGGGGTAATTTTGAACCAACATCTGATTAGAATGATCAATAATCTAAATGCGATTAAAATTAACCAAACTGATCTTCAGATTGAACCGATTTCGCTACATTTTAAACCAAAACGGGTCAAAATGAATATAGTTCAAACCAAATTTCCTACAAAATAACCCGGACTTCAGTTTAATTTTTTGAAATGGTGAAGGCTGGGGTTACTAGCAAAACTTCTAAAATTAATAAGAAAATATCCCCCTAACTAATTTCAGACTGAAATTTTTTCCAAAACTTGTTTACGGATCTGATATTCAAAAAAACTTGACCGCTTCGAAGGTACAGATCCCTCTGAAATAAGCTGTTACTTGCACAGGGTCGTCCTTCTTCCTCGTCTATAAATCTGACCGATCTTTCTCCGCCACGACTCTCGCATTATTCAAGCTCGACCCTCTTCGAAGAAACGCAGAAGCAATGATCGGTGAGAAGCTCTAGTTCGCCCCGTGTCTGAAGGCAGTATCGCCAAAGCGTTTTCATTGTTTCGTCTCCTTTTTTTTTTTAATAATACCAACTACAAAGCCATACCGTTTTTCACGAAGTGGAAGTGAAATAAATGCGCACCCTTTCTTTCTTTCTCCTACTCCAACACGCGCGGATCCAGAAAAGTAATTTGGGGGGGAGAAAATTTGTATACTAGGGTAGTCCACATTCTTTTTTAAAAATTTTCATGCATATCGCATCCAAAATTTATTCGAATCCGCAACAAAATAAATGCGTTTTTTTTAATCTAAATATATTTGGAGGTTCTGCAAGCCTCATGAAGTTTAACGCGTATTTCTTATAAGAAAAAGAAGTTGTTGTAAATTTTGATCAAAATCGTCAATATGAAGTGAATCGAGTTGAAACTCAACATTTCTCTTTACAATTAGTCATAGAGTACGAATCAAAAATGACTTTTTTTATTATCATCCCCATAAGTCCGTTTCTTAGGCTGCCAAAAAAAATCCAATAGTGAAAATTTGGTTTCGCGAGTTTTTTGCGCTAATTATGATTCTTAACCGGTTTTAAAATAGAAATTGTTCCTAATACGTTACCTACTACTTTCTGCTGACAAATAGATGCTTGAATAAATGGTTTAAGAAATTTATTATTCTTTGTAATAATTTTCTCTTAGAATAGAGTTAGAAAGTCGCGGTTCCTTCATGAAAAAGAAATATTGGTTACTACTGGATCCTACACTTACCACTACTTGTTTTTCATAAGGGTTTTTTCCGGAATTTTCAACTTTTTTCTCAACTTTTTATTTAGAGTGAGGCAATAATCAATTGAATTTAACGGAAAATTCGGTGAGATAATAATTAATTCACGTTACCAAAATTATTATTTAAACAATATACTATTATTTTTATTCATATTCTCTGTGAATAATGTCAAAAATGTTGCAGTTTTTGTCTGAAATATTCAACTTTTTGTCCACTTTTCACTTAGAGCAAAGAAATAATTATATATTTTCTCCTATAGTAATGCTAAATAGTTGCGGTTTTTTTCTGAAATTTTCCACTTTTTGTAAACTTTTTACTTAAAGCGATGTAATAACTAATGAAATTTAAAAAACATAATTGTTCAAACAAATTATTATTGTTTATCAATGCCTTCTCCCATATTAATGCTAGATAGTTGCGGTTCTTTCTTAGATTTTCAACTTTTTGTCCACTTGTTACTCAGTGAGATAATAATTAATGCAAGGTAAAAAAGTGGACCATTTATCATTTTTAGATGTATATTACACAATTTCTTGAAAATTGATGTATTTTTCTTAAAATTCTTCTTTTTTGGTTACAAATTTTATTACTTGGTTAACGACCTAACAATTTTGTTAAAATCATATTCTTTTTAGTTCAGAATTTAACAGTTTTGGGTTGAAAATTCAACTGTTTTTCAGAAAAGTGGTCTCTTGGGCTTGCAAATTCAACAACTTGGTTTAAATTAATTTTCCGTAATAACTGAAAATTTTTTAAATTGAAAATTGAACAGTTCTGTTATGTATGGTTTTTAGTTAAAATTTTAACTATCTGATTCAAAGTTTCACTAATTTTGAAAATTCATTTTTTTTTTAAATTCATCGACTTAGTTAAAATTTCATCCCTTTGGTTGAAAATTCTTTTTTTTTTTTTCGTAGAAAATTAATCTCACTTTTTGAAAATTCATCTTTCTGGGTTGAAAATTAAACTTCTTATTTGAAAGTTGAACTACTTTCTTAAAAATTAATTTTCTTAATTGAAAATGTATTTTTTTGTGTTGAAAATTTAACCTTTTGGTTAAGAAATAAGAATTCGTTTTTTTTTTTTGTTGAAATTAATTTTAGTAACCGCAAATTTGGCTATGGAAGTTTTCATATAAAATTGATCTTATTTAGTTGAAAATTGAACTACATGGTCATACTATCTGGTTGGAAATTCGTTTTTTTTTTGTTGGAAATTAATTTCAACTGAAAATTTAATATTAGATTTTGGGTTGAAAATTCAAGGGCCTGTTTGAAAGTTGAACTAAATGGCAATCTTTCGTAGGATGAAATTATTTTTTAACTTAAAAGAAGTTACTTCACAGAGCAAAACAATGTTCTATGTTCTAAAAAGCGAAATAATTCAATTTGTTTCGAACAATTGTTTATAACAATAAAAATTGTTGTTAAATTATAATCTCTTGTTTGAAGGTATTATCCTTGAGATAAAACTAGATGATTTCGTATAAAACAAAAAGTTTCTATGTTTAGAAGCGCAAAATAAATGAGTTTGTTTATGACAGCTATTTATAGCAATGACAATTGTTCTCGTTTATATCTCGGTCATGATAAGTTATTACTTCTAAGTAGTTCAACTACAAAATCAGTTTATATCGTGTATTCAAATCCCGAGAATGTAGCAAATATCAGTTTTGTCTATTAATTTGTTTATACGATTCAAGAAATTGAGTAATTTCATCCATGATAAAATTTGTTCCCATGAAGAGTATATGTACTAATGTTACGTATTTTTAAGAAAATATTAATAAACAGAGCAAAGTTGGTACTACAAATATAAAAAATATGGGTTTTTCTCAATCTTTAACTTAAATAACGAATTGATAAAAACTTCTTTAAATCAGCCTTCGACAGACCTTTCTGAAATTTAATTCGCTTCAATTTGAAAAAATCAACTTCTAACTAATTTTGCTTCATCTTGTAATTTTAAAGGCGGCTGTGACGATTTCAAAGAGCTGTCAAATTTATTTTGGAAATGATAGCTCCATATGTTACGACACTTGACCTAAACTCATGGTATAGTTTAAATTTTACCCATATGTGCAGGTAAAAGCATAAAATTACCTCCAGCCAAATGTGCACTTTGTTTTCTCTGTCAAGGTAAATCATAAAATCATCAGGGGGTCGCTGGTTTCTCCACCCTGTAGATCCGCGCCTGACCCCTATCTATAAAACCTAGGGGTGCCTTCCCACTTTCTCCCCCTATCTCCCACCCTTTGGAAAAGCGTTTCAGAGCAGTAGAATTAATTAGCGACGCCCTCCTTGCAGTCGATCGAAGAATATTCGCTTCGACGCGCAAAGTCGGCTACCCAACTAGTATCGTAGAACGCGGAGCTCAAACGGAACGGTGGATGAAGTTACGTACTGGAAAGGGGGGAGAATTGGAGAAAAGGGTTGTCGAAAGCGATGGGTGCAATAATTATTATCCAGTTTGTCGAATGATTCTAGTTAGATATCCCCTTGGAGGTGATGGAAGGGTTTACTAGAGAGAAAACAGGGTAAGGGGAGGGGGTTGGGGGAAGTGAAGTTACTCGGGTCTGGGAGGATGCGAAGTGAGATGGAAATCCCATTAGCGAACTTGACTCTTGGGTGACATTGCCTCCTCGCTACCTTTCCTTTCAGACAGAAACTAAAACTCTCAAGAAACAACTATTTCGAGTAGGATAATTATTCTCAGAAAAGATTCCTTTTACCGACAATTTACCGACACCTAGAGCATTCGAGGTTTCGTGTCCATGTTAAAAGAAACTTCTAATACTTACGTTGAAGAATTGAAGTTGTAGATTACAAGTATAAATCAACTCACCTGTAACAAAAAAAATAATTGTGAGAATAATAATTCAATGCGATTATTAATATTGCTTCATTCATTCTGTGCACATTAAACCTCATTCCGCTTGCTTTTCGCGTATCTTACTTGACGCGACCTTTTCTATCAGTTCAATGTGACAGTTTATTAATATAGAGTAATCGATACACAGAGCTGGGCACAAAATACATCAACTACATGCTGAAATATATGTATATCAGCACCATGTAGTTGAGATACACTACAGGGAAAATACGATTCAGGTGATGTAGTTCAAATACAGTTACAAAATATATTCGAGTTTTTGAAATATTATTTGAAATACATGTAAGAATTGTATTTTGTCGCTGAGGTATTTTGTGTATTTTCTTGAAAAAACTTTCTAATATCAGCATATAAAAATTATATTACAAATTCCTAGAGTGTACAATGAGTTTAGAAACTTAGATGATTAAACGAACCTACATGTAAGTGAAGTTCTATCATAATTGTATGACGCGCCTCTTCTGAAGAGATTATCATGTAGTATCCCTGCTGGTGTACACTAGCGCCACACTTTTCAAAAGTTAAGAGACAAAACTCTAGATCCGGACTCCCATCACGTGTCTGTTCTGCTTCATGATCATTACTTCAAAGTATTACCGTAATTATTTATGGGATTCTATTTTAGAATAACGGGCTCTAATTAATGGGTGGGAATAATCTCTTCAGAAGAGGCGCTTCATACAATTGTGATAGAACTTCACTGACAGGTAAGTTCGTTTAATCATCTAATTTTATTTCGCGCCTCTTCTTCCGAGATTGTCATGTAGCCGTTTAAAGGCCATTACGGCAACTTCGGTTGCGAATATGATTAATTACATTTCATTTTAAATGAATTAATTTAAATACTTGTATTACAATTCGAAATTTCAATTAGAACGCCAATTTCTTACAACGCACAAGCACTAGAATATGGCATTAACTAAATCTGCTATTCTAGAATCGATAGCGCGAATAAAACAAGCGAATGTCTTAGATTTTTGTGTCCAACCCGCGGTTTTTAGAATTGTTTCTGTATTAACTCCTACCCTATACGCTGCTGAAGTAGCTGCGTGGCGAGTGCTATAAGCATTAAATACTTCAGCGTTTATATCGCTTTCTGTGATTACATTTTTTATTCAGCGGCTAAGAGTCTGCGTCGTAACAGGATTATAAGGTTTCTTGAACGATGATAATATGTTTGTTTTGCGCATCTTATGCAGCTAGTTCTTTTAATATATGTCTCAAGCGTTAAAGCAGTACATACGAGGTTGTCCTGACTAAAAATCCTAATGAATAAGGTAGGTTGAGGCCTATTAATTTTCGATGTTTTGATTTGTTACGGAATCTTTATTTCCATTCCTCCACCTAATTTTCTAATGTTCCTTATGTCTATATTTATTATAGTCTGGGGACGATGACCCGCTACTAATGCTAACAAAATCGCAAGTTCCGAGGACAGTTTCTCTAAACATAACTCTTCATCCGGACCCCATTGCTTAATATAATTCAATACTACTTTCGGATCCCAGGTTGTATTGTATCAAGGTTTTGGTGGTCTTAATTTAGACACACCCTTAAAAAATCCCCTGACTCTATCATCTTCTGCTAAATCTGTACCACAAATTAATGCAATTGAGGATCGAAAGGAGTTTGAAGAACCATAAGACATACCCTTTCCGCATTCTGCTTTGAGAAACGATAAAATCTCTGGAATTTAACCTTGTAAAGGATCGATATTCTTGGCTTTACAAAATGTCCACCATTTTTTTAAACCACAATCTCAAATTAAGTTTTTTGTAACACCCTCAATATTAGAGAGCAAGGAGGATAAGCATTAAAAAAATATTTCAATTTAAGGCAAACGCATCGTCTGCGATAGACTCTGGGCCCTGCTTCCACGATACATAACGTCTACACTTTGTGTTTGACCTTGTAGCAAAAATATCAATATCTAGCTGACCAAACTCTTTTACTATCATGCAAAATGCTCTGTCCGATAATGAGTATTTCGTCTCTGGTTCAAGCCTTCTTGATTCAAAGTCTGCTTCAAAATTATCCTTAGAAGATACATATGATACGTATACCCAAAGATCTCTTTGTTCGCACCAGGTCCATATCTTCTTTGCAAGATCGTTTAACTGAGGGTACTGTACCCCACCTTTTTCATTAATATAGGCTATGGCAGTGGTGTTATCGACCCTCAAAAGAACGTCCCTACTTTTTAATTGACTCGCGAAACATTTAAGAACCATCAAAGCAGCCATAAGCTCTAGACTATTAATATGTTTTGATCTCTCAGTCATCGTCCAGAAACCATGGACACGTTTCCCCTTGCATGCAGCTCCACAACCGGTAGAAAATGCATTTGTAAAAATTTCAATACACGGATTGAAACACGTAATGGAGTTCGTTGCGTTTGGAATGTTCAACTTCCACCAATTAAGGTCAGTTTGGGGAATACCTACTAGAGACATAGTCGCCTCAAAATCATCATTATTTTTCCAAAGAGCTAAGACTTTCGCATATTCAAAATTTCTCCAGTAGACCCGTCCGTATTTGAACGTACAACAACATGAACCTAATGTTCCAATAAACGCTGCGAATTCCCTGATCTTACATTGTGTAATATTTTCAAACCTTTTGATTTGCGACATTACTTTTGACCTTTTATCTTCTGGGAGTTCAACAGTCATGTCCTTCGAATTGTAGTTTTTTCCCAGGTACCCACATCGTAATGAAGGCAATAGATTACTCTTTCTTAGATTAATTTCAAACCCTAATCTTTTTAAAAAAAAGCAAGTTTGATCAACATTAGTCTGACAATCTACCGCATTATTCCCGAAGAGGAGCATATCATCTAAGTAGATTACCGATTCCAAACCTAGCGATCTTAAATGTGAAACAACCCGCTTCATAAGTTTTGTGGATGTAAACGGTGCTGTACTCATACCAAAAGGCATACAAGTCTTATTATTCTTCGAACCGTTTTATCATCTTCAAGTTTAATATGTTCCGTTTTTAAAAACTTATTTAATTGCTTAAGGTTCAGGATTAAACGATAAGAACCGTCTGGTTTTGGCACAATACATTTTTTTGAAATAAATTGACTTTCACAAGGTTCTGCTATTCGCACTGCTCCCATTTTCATCAATTCGAAAACTATTTCTTTTATTATTTTAGTTTCATGTGTCGACCACTGAGTTTCATTAAGTGGAATCAATTGAAAAACCTTAGACGCGAGAGGAATTTTATAGCCCTTAATCCAGCTCAGTACATTCTTATTAGACGTTAATTTTTCCCACTGCTCAATAAAATACTTGAAACGGCCTGCATGACTTACTGTGCTTATCGCCGTGCCCCGCGGTACGCTTGCCTTTGCGATACCCTGCTTTGTCTCTGGCTTCGTGTCGATGTTCTCTGCCCGCCGAACGTCGCTCCGATCGGATAAGCCGGATTGGAATGACGTCTCGCTGCTTGTCGACGCGGCGGGCCCTGCTAGTTCTTTGCTTAAGTGTTTTGCGCTGATTGTCTCTTCGATTTAAGGACTGCACTGGCCGTAGTTTAAGCTTTTGGTTTGGGTTAATCCAAAAACAAGTAATTTTTAGGAAGAGGAAATTTAGTTATTTAAGATTTTTTCTCTTCAGTCAGCAAGCCTCTTTTAATAATTTCCTTGATCCTCATGACCACATCTGTGGAAGCTTCCGGTGCTAAAATTTTATCTGGATTTATTCTCTCACCAATCACTTCTAATTCTTGGGCCGAAAGAGAATTTTTAGTGTTTAAATCTTGACTGTTCGAAACTTGTTCAGCATTCTTTAGTTCCTCTACTTCATCACCTGAAGATGATTCTTTTATCGAATGTGTCTGAGATTGGCCTTTATTTTGCGTGTCATCACGACCAAGTGATGCATTCTAACCCGTATACTGAACCACCTCTAATAATTTCTGATCCTGATCTCCATTTATTAGAGCACCCGATTTGCTTCCACTATAGTCCATTTCGGAATTCCTATCCCGCCGTGAGGGACAAGTTCTACTTGAAGAGGAACTCCTCTTCCGCCTTAGACTCCTCTCATACTCATTGAAACAATCACCTCCATGGTACCTTGCTCTATGGCTCCAGCGTAGACGACTGTGACGTCTAGAGGTCGGACAAGGCCTATCACTCGAACTACTGTGTCGCCTGGAATATTTTCTTGAGCGACAACTCTTATGCCCTGCGAATTGATTATTTTCTAACTATATATATGTATATATTACTTTATTTTCATACTCTTTACGTACTAGTAGTTGAAGAATGCTAGCACAGGCGGTAGAACTTGAATATTTATACTGATAGGTATTTGGTTCAGAGCAAGGTGTAAAAAATAGAAACCATGAGCAGACAAAGACTTGCAAGAATTTGTCTTCAGAACACCATATGTGTACAGTTCCATTAAATCGCTAAATCTTTTGTATTCGCCTTTTTGCCCATCAACAGTTCCAGACCGTTCGGACTGGCTATGCTTTTTATCCCTTTTTAACGATCAGTTGCAATAAACAAACGCCTTGGAAGACATTGTTGATCATTTCCTAATTTTATTTACTTGAATAAGAACGAAAAAAAATACCTGATGTCTATTTACACGATCACGTGGTAACCTAACCTAGAAATTACTCACTTCGTCTTTCTGATTTACATCTTCTATCTTCTAGCTCTCTTCCTAGATGACGTATTTTTTTTTTTTTATAATCTCATGATCACTTTCTGTTGCATTAGATCTTTTTCTTCTACTTATTTCCACTTACTTAAAGGTCAACTCTGCAACTTGTGTGATCGCACCGTGGCACACCTTCAAAGAATGATCGTGAAGTCTCAGAGACGCGATGGGAAAAAGAAGCAAGCGATACAATTCAATTTGTTTATGAACAATTGATACATTTTGCAAACAAATACAATTTTTGCAATATCCTGAAGAAAGATTCCTGGAATGTACGGTTTTGAACGAAAATTTCAACCCAAGAAATATCAAAATCCGTTCTGATGTTCATTGTTAATAACTTTCGCAAAACAAACTTTAGTTTACAAACAAAAACAGGAAAAATGTTTTTAAACATAAGGGCTATTTGAAAATTTAATTTAGAGCAAAACAAACACTGCTTTCGATTTCTATTGGGCCACTTATGATAATTCAACCTAAACTAAACATTCAATCTCGAATAAAAAAAAACTGGTAAGGAGGAAATTCAACTCATAGCAGATTTTGACTATGCTAGATTAATACTACAATGCTATATAGGTCGTTTTGTTGGATCCGTAAACCTTTTTTTGTGTGCCTATGTCATTAACATTTTTAGAAATCCTTCTGTCAATTTCAAAATACTACTGGTGAAAAAAGCTCTCGAAATTTCATCAATTCATCTGAATCTCTCTAAAAGTCCTTGTCTTCAAAAGGAACTGTGACTTTTACAAACACATACATCCGAATAATTCCTTAGAACACTATTTCAGGTATTTTCAAATTAAGGATAATTTAATTACACAAATTGACAAAAATCGATACTTACCCAGTTGTATGAATGAAGTTCTCGACGTAGTTAATTAGTAATTCTCCAAAAAGTGCGAAAAATGCAACACCATATCCTGCAACCAGGATCACAAGAAGAAGACTCAACAGCATACTGTCCATCGTAACCTTTCCTTCATTGAGAAATCTGGAATTTCTCAAAAAATCGGGAAGAACCTCTTCATTCCACCTCTCCATAAGTCCCGATTCGTCAATCTTTCTCAACCTTCGATCAAATTCACGGAGATAAGGCGAATTTGCCTCGCATATCATGATTTTCAGATTCTCCAAAAAGCTTTCTTGTAGGATCTTAAAAACTGGTCTATGATTTTCGTCTACGTTCTCTAGTACAAAACTTCTTGCGACTCTGTCATCCAGGATACATGTATGATTCCTTGATTTCAATAATAGCTGAATACAGTCTTGATCGCTTTGAATGCTCTCGGATTCATTTAGCAAAGCCTGAATGACTTCACCGTTTTCTGCTGACAACAGGGAGTTTCGAATATTCATCCCCATGAACGGTTTGAGGTCTGCAGTGAGCAAATCAAACAAAGTGTTAACCGTATCTTCTGTCTTTGTTATTATCTTGACGTCCATCAATATCGTGTAAAAAGTGGATGAAAAGATCCAGAAACCGGCCAGGATAAAGGACAATGCGATTCGATCTGAATGCTTCACCACATCTCTGGGAACTGGATGTCCCAGCAAAAGTTCTAAAATGTGCAGAGGAAGCCAGAATGTTTTTTCAAATTTCAAGACGCGCAGAATCAGCCAAATCAAAGTTACTAGTGAACAACTGAGTATTCCCGTATAAAACGATGTACTTGCAATTGATACAGATCGAATCTTTTTTGACAAAATTGGAACCACTGCTAATATACGACCCATTTCTGTTCTAATAATATACGTGACGGGATGCTCTGCACACCGGATTCCAAATATTACATTATTTGTCATAAAATTGATTTCATTATTTATAAGCTTTCGAACTGAGCCAGTTGTCTTACTTCTATTGCAATTGTAGTCGCCAAACGATTCTTTATTGAACGCGGTTTCAAAAACTTTAAAATTCATTTTTTGAGATAGGATTTTGAGAATTACTGCATCTGGTCCTGAAACCTCAAGCGGAAATCCAGAAAGATTATATTTCACCCTAACCATGGGTTGATTATCCACTGAAGCTGTTTTCATTTGAATGCCATTCAAATCCTGCAATTTTTCCGGAAAAATTGACGCTTTGGTCGAATATTTTTTCCTGGTGTAGATCTGGCTAAAGGGGTTGAAGTAATTTATTACTAAAGTACTTTGTCTTGTTGTAATCTGAGAGTCCCAGGACATTTCACAATTTGAATCCCTTTTCTTGACAATATCAAGAATCGTAAAGTCCAAAAACTTTTTGGACCAAGCGTAACGAAGTAATTTTTCGTGGCTACCACTTTCTGTTGCTAGGAAAATAATCATCAAAAGCCTTGGATGGCTCTGCGCCACTGATACATCCATCAAAAATTCTATTGTGCTCTCAGGAATCGTACTCTCATCTAAGATCGCAACAAATGTTGCTCTTTCATGTAAACTTGTAATTTCTCCTGTAGGTCTGATACTTTTTGGTGACACTTTCAAAAAGCTCATTATTCTAGTTTGTACATTGCTAGTTATTTCTCGTACAATTTCGCTGAACATTACATTTTTGTGATGATCAGTACTGTCGTCGATCAATATTATTGTTTCGAAAGTCCAAGAATTAGCTCTTATTTCCTGAGAAAGGCCATCAAGCCACCTGGAATCTTTAGAAGCTTCTTGTACTTTTATCAAAAAAATGAAGAATAAGATACGTTTGAATTGCAAATAATCCATCGTCGTATTTTTAATTATTTTAGAAAACAATAAATTGATGCCTTTAAGCACGCCTTTCACCTTCTGCTGACGCAGAAGAACTGTTTTGAATAAAAATTGCTCAGCAACGATAGCCTTGCTATTGTTTCACGTCGATTCATTGAAATAAAGCGGCATGTATACAAATTATTTTCGGATACAAAGTACTGTGTATGGAAACCAAGAAAAAGACTTTCGCGTATTAACCTCATTTCCATACGAGCTTGCCACAAGCAGAACTAATTTGCAGATACAAAAGATAACATATAATGCATACATTTTATATATATATATATAATTTAAAAAATCGATTTTATGAATAAAATTCTGGTGTATAAAAGATCCTAGTACCACAAAAATTGTACTAGTTTCTTTTTTTGCATTTTTTTTTTTAATTTGGTCTTCTATAAGGAACATATCCTGTAAATTTTTTATTGACCACAAAATTTGTATAGTTACAAAAATTTCTTCTCAAAAGACTGAAGTTTCTCGTTTCTCGCATGATCAATGACAGAATAAAAAAAAGATCAAATTTTCTCAAAAAGCTCTTGCTAATTCTAGAAAGTTCTACAATCAATACATTGTTTGCGAGAAAAATTCAGAAATTTAATTTTTTGAAAGATAGTTCTCGTGAGGACAAAATTGCTTGCATAGAAATTAGAGAAGATCTTCTTTATATAAGGATAGTTAATATAAAGTTTATTCAATATGGAAATGAATATACGGTAATGAAACCAATTACTCAGGGGATCCTATTGCCCAAGGACAAAGATAAAATTCTTACTGTTATCACTGTTTTTGAACGTACAATTAATGTTGATTATTGAGAAATTTAACTTAGACTTATTTATTTACTTCTACTACAAATATCACAGATTTAGGTTTTTGGGTAAACAAAAATCAACTGTTATTAACTTCGACTTATTCGTAACCTAATAACAAACCTGAAAACAGCGATTTTTTAGCCATTTTTATCTCATCAAGAAACAATCATCTCCGAAGATATGGTAAACCTCTGAAGTTTCGATTTTAATGTGATATTTGTCATATCACAGGATGAAAATGCAGAAAAGTAGGTCTAATTTTAGATGAAGTTAGCGAAAATTAACCTTATTAGGTCGTAAGTTTTGGTTTTGGAAAGTAATAATTTCAAATTAAATAATGCAATGAAAATATTGAAAAATGGTAGCGGACAGATTTTTTTACGAGAATCGATTGCAATATGAAAATGTAGGAATTGTACGGCTTGTTTAATGGGTACCAATTTTTATGCATAAAAATAAGTATGTTTATAGTCCGAGCAAAAAACTTTACTATATTAACCTATTTTCCATACAAGCTGGCCACAAAGAAAACTATAGGTGCAAATAATGATATGCCATTATTTGGTTCTGTTATTTGTTAGGATCGCGCCCTATTATTATTATTTTTTTTTTTTCATTGAAAAATGTTACTTTGAACATTATTTACAAAAATTCAAAAATCAACTACTTCAAAACTTTTGCATTGAGAAATTGAGATACAAAAATATAATCTTTTTTCATAAAAATCAATAGGTTTCACTATAAATATCATTTATTGATGTGAGTTCATATTTTGAAACTAAACGCTTCCATTTTCAAATGAGCAAGTTGCGATTTTCAAACCGCAGAGGTTTTCTAAATATATCTTGTACCTCATAGGAAATTTGGTCACACGTAAGTAAGAAATTAATCCAACATCTATACTGCTTTTATCTGTTTTGAATTTGGTTAAATTTATGTTATTATGTTTTCAAATTCCACCAGTAACATACTTATTTTGGCACTAAGGTTGAATAAATGGAGATTGAGAATTTATAAAGAAATTTTGTAAATTTTCTGCTACCTGGAAGGCGTCTCGCGATGGCAGAAGATACGGTAATGCTCTGGTTTTTCAAAAAACATAAGATATATCTGCTGCAAACTGAGAGCGAGGAAGTGTTGCAATGTCGTAAAGTGGAAAGGAAGCCCACAGCTGGGCACTTAATGGCTTGATTGTATTGACGGAAATGCCATTGAATGTGCTTTGCTGTATAAAAATCGTTCTTTTTTTTCAATCATTTTTCATGCATATCAACTTTAAGGGATTGAAGTGATTTGCATGTAATGCTTATGAGTTTATGCGAATTCAATGTCATTCAGTGCCTCTTGGCAAACCGCTAAATTGTATGCTATACAATTTCTTTCACGAACCAAGTATCGAACAGTGTCCATGACATTGAATACTGATGACTATCGTGCGTGGCACGTTACCCACATTTAAACAATTTTGATTTGCTTAAGCGGCTTTTTCGATAGCTTTAAAAAAATTTAATTAAATACATATAATTATTTTTCTGTCTGTATAGTGTACAGAAAGAATATATCCATCATTTTTTAATTGTTTAAACAAATATAATTCTTTTAAACAATTACTTTTCCAAAAATACTTTTGAAATCGTATTTTCTGAATTAAACATAATATTAAATGATTTCTAGGAGTAATCACACGGAGAAAAATGGATGGTTAAAGTTATAGGGTCAAAATTCAGAGAGCCAGTCCGATCTCTTAGATGGTCTAAAGAACCATCCAAAATTTCTTTGACATAGTCGGAGAGGCTCCCATTTTATGACCAGTCTGACTGTTATGAGAAATCCAGACTCACTATCAGTGATAAGCAAGGTACACTTTCTGGATGTTTAATACGATCATTTTGTTTTCACTCATTTCGACCATCCACGGAAGAGCAAATGACCCATCGCGGAGGGCCGACCTGATTAGTTACGGTTGGCGTGTTTATTTGAAATGATTGAATGTCTAAGTCGAATGATCACTACAAACAATAAATATAAAGTGCATAAAAATATTAGGAATAATTTTAAATTGATATTCAGGATGAGAAAGATATTCCTTTCTTTAAAATTGAAATCGACCATTTATTTTTAAGGAGAAAATCTAATAAATAACTAAGTTTCACTTTATAAGTCTTCCTTGTGAGCGAAGAGTTATTTTTAATAACTCTACTCTTATTATTTATTTTCTGTATACAATTGCTCTTCACATTTAATCATTTCAAATGAGCGCGCCAATCTTATAACCAATCCGGTTCTCGACGCGATGCATGCAGTGAGAGTTGGGATTGGAAGCACCGTGGACTGGACTCTAGAGTCTAGAGCATTTTTGGAGTGAGTGAATGTCATTGCGCCGATCAGCGTCACATTTGCTGTTTATTGAAATGAAACATGTTTTTCATAATTTTAAAATGCTTTTCGACATTTCAAACATTCGTGGAGAGTAAAGTGCATAAGAATTTTCAAGGTCAAATTTGATGCTTCAAGGGATTTAGGATGAAGGCGTAGCTTGACGCTAAGCTATCAATTTGTTGTCAACGTGTCGTTTCAAATTGAAAACGAGCAAGAAATGTCAGCATTCATCGATGATGCAGAAAGCTCTCGTGCTCCTCAAAATAGATTGTCAATGTGCACTGTTTATGCATATCAAATTATGTCTCATACACCTCACTCTCCACAAAGATTGAAAAATGCTTTCAGAATTCATGTATTTCATGTAAATTTTCAGGTTTTATAGGCTCCACTTAATTTTATAATTTCCCGCCTCTTATAAGAGAGATACTGGAATAAGTAGGAAAAGGAGAACAAATATAGAAAATGTAGGATAATCAAATCGACCCCCTAAGATGGCCAGGTCGCCTGCCCGAGGAGATCGAGTCGACCAATATGATATGACCAAATCGACCCTTTATGATGAGCGATTCTACCCTTTATAACGATCAGAGAGTCGGTTCGACTCTCTATGACGCTTGAGTCGACTGTTCGAGATGACACCAAGTCGACACTCTCAGATGATCGATTTAAACCTCTTGTTCAAACCTTCTACAGATAGTCACTTTAGCCATCAACAAGCCGTTTTAATAATATAAGCTATGGTTACCAAAGTGCTTGTCTGTGGAGGATTACCCATAAAAATAAATGCGAGAAATTTTGCAAAAACAACTGTTCATGTATGTTGAGACATTTGTTGACATAGTTTCAAGTATCAATACTATTTTTCGGTAATAACAAAGGTTTTATAGCTAGTATTAGTTTCGGTGAATAGTAATTTTCAACACAAATCGTAGATTTAGGTTAACAAGTATAAACAGTAGTTTCAGATACAAACAGTAATTTTCGGTAAAAAAAAAAGAATACTTTACTATTGAAGTTCAACTCGATTTGATACAGCCATGTTAAAAAAAACACTGCTAAGCCAAAAATATAAAAGTAGGCTTTTTAATGAAAAAGACTTCAGCTTAAACCAATAGTGACGAGTTCTCTACCAGAAGATGAATTTTCTTCTAAAAAGGATTAACTTTTTATTCGAAAAGACAATTCAGTTTCGCATTGTTTGTTTTTAAATATTTCACTTTTACTCCTTCATTTTATATCAACAGTAAAATAATGCTAAATTTTCCAAACTGTTATTTTCTTTAATTACAAAATTACAAATTAAGTGGTTTAGGAATGGAATATGTTAAACTGATATAACATTTGAATAGGATTTTTTTTTAGTTGCCCTAATACCCTATACAACTCACCCGTGCTTACCCGGCTACGAGTTTTGAGGTAAAAATTCCAAAATTGGACTTAATGTTTGAAAAATTTATTAATTTGGTATATTTCCATGGGAGAGCCACACATAACAATTTTGTGAGGCTCTTCACGTGGGGTGATCGCTAGAGAGATTGATCAGCAGCCTGGGTCAGAGCAGTGTTGCGGAACGAACGTGTCTTTTAAATAAATAACACGAGAATTCTAGATCAATCTCAAATATCTATATCTTACACCTATATACCTACCTATCCTATACATATATACACATCCACACACTACTACTTTCCAACTGAGCAATTCATGCCTACCCCGAAAGAGAAATGGCTTAATGGTATAATAAAGAAATCAGGAACAATAAAGTTTCTGACACTGTAGAATTTCTCAATTTGAGAATTTCCCGAATAATAAAATTCCTGAACAGTTGGGACGACTAAAAATCCTTATAAATAAAATTCTTGACACTGCAAAATTCCCGAATTGGAAAATTCCTGAATAATAAGCTTCTCAAATTGGAAAGTTCCGGAATAAAAAATTCCCCAATAATAAAATTCCCGAATAATGAAATTCCTTAGTTGGAAAATCCCCCAATAATAAAATTCCCGAACAATTTATAATATTATCAAATTAGAAAATTCCCGAATAATAAAATTACCCACAGTTTATAATAATACCGAATTAAAAAATTCCTGAATGATCGAATTGTTGTCAGAAAATTGACGAATTACAAAATAATGGAACTAAGAAATTCCTAAATCATAAAATTCCCGAATTGAAACAATTAAATTTTTTATATGAATATCACTTATTTATTAAGAATACAACTATGAGTCTTTATTTATTTTTATTTTAAATTCAAGCAATATTTCGAATGAATTCATGATTGACAACATTTTCTTTGATAAAAATAATTGATTGTTGTATTTTTAATAAATGAAGAATATTCATTAAAAGACCATTTTTTACTTAATCAAGTTCGGGAATTTTTCAGTTTAACTAACCATAGTTTCTCCTAGTCTTCATCACTGAATAATTCTGCTCTTTTTCTATTCGACTCAAGACTCATGATTTGAAAACTATATATGAAAATTAAAATGATAATAACATGTTGACCATATTTCGACCTATTTTTCGAGTGACATATCAAAATTCGTTGTTTTTTTTCACAATAAAATTACTTTTATATCATTAATAATAACATGTACCATCTGAAAAAAAAAATTAAAAAATTAAGTGATGGAAAAAACTGGGGTCAATGAAAGGAACGAAAACGACTTTCATGCAAAATTTGAAAAGTGTCCATATCAAAAATATTACAGAAAAAAAGAGAATAGGCCTACAATAGCTTAAACTATTTAAAATGTTTTAAAATCCCGTAAATCCTTTTAAATCATTGGAGGTCCTATAAAACCCCTTTTTGGTGAAATTTTTTTTAATCCCTCAAAATCTTTGGAAATCTTACAAAATTCTTTGATATTCGTTGCATTTTTTTTAAGCTTTTAAAATTTGTTGGAATTTTTTCAAATAACATAAGATATTTAGAATCCTTTGAAATTTTGTAAGTTTCTTTATATCCGTTAAAATGAAATTAAATATATTTCCTAAGGTTCTATAGAAATTGGTTGAAATAATTCAAAATCTATTAAAATGTTTAGAAATCGTAATAATCCCTTAAAATCCACTGAAATATCGAAAAACTGTAATAATCCATTAAAATAAGTAGATATAATTTTCAATTCCTTGAATATTAATTTTAATTAAACTCATTTAATAAAGTTAAAGAAAAAAACGTTTCAATTTTTAGAAACCTTTGGAATATTTTGAAAAATAGGTATTCCTAAAAATTTTAATTTATTTTCTGAAATTCTCTATAAATCCCTTAAAATCGCCCTTAAAATCTTTTAAATCTTTTTTTTTCTTAAAGCTCTTAAGATTTTTTGCGAATCTGTTGAAATATCTTAAAGTCTTTGAAATCCGCTAAAATTCCCTAAATATTTTAAAATAATTGGAAGTCCTACAAAATCCCTTATTTTTATCAAACTTTTTCAAATCGCTTGAAATCTTATAAGATTCTTTAACATTCCTTGCAATTTTTCATATCTTGTGAAATCTTTTGAAATATTCTAAACTATCTGAGAACCTTTCAAATCTTTTGAAATCGTAATAACCATTTAAAATCCATTGTATATAAATAAAATTAATCTTATTCATTAAGAAAGACATTTCTAAAGAAACTCGTTGAAATCTCTTAAAAACTTTAAAATCTCTTTACATTTTTTGGAATCTGTTGAAATAATTGAAAATCTCCAAAATCTTTTAAAATCCCCTAAATACTTTGTAATAATTGATGGAACTATAAATATCCCATCTTGTGGAATTTTTTGAAATCTCTTGAAAGCTTTAGAAATTATGCAAAATTCTTTGACTATTCTTGTAATTTTTTAAATCACTTTAAATTTGTGGAATATTTTTAAATGACTTGAAATGTGTAAGTTTCTTCACATCCCTTTGAATAAAATTTACTTTATTCCCTAAAGTTCTCTAGAAATTCGTTAAAATCCCTTAATATCTATTGAAATCCTTCGAAATCGTTACAATTCATTAAAGTAAATAGAAATCATTTGAAATTAACATAAACCATCTTCTCAAGTCTGTTAAAATCCCTTAAAAGATTTGAAAATCTTCTTGCAATTTTTCAAATCACTTGAAATTGTTCGGAATCCTTTGAAATAAATTAACATCTTTCAAATCATCAAAAATTTTGTATGTCTCTTTATATCCCTTGAAATGATTTAAATCCCTATGAATGCCTTCAAATAATTAAAAATCCTGTGTTATGTAAATAAATCAATCATTCATTTTTAGTTTCTCTATAACTACATCGGACATTTAAAAATTATACTTTGTAATAATTTTAAGATCAATTAGGGATTATTCATACATGTTTAATTGCAGAATTCGGTAAATAACATGTGATAGGACTTTTATGGTATTCAGTTTTAATTTTACCAAAATTAATTAATAATTAATTTCGAATTTTTCTTACAGGATTAGGTTCACAAGCCTGGTGGAAACCGCGAATTCGAATATATCCTGGACCGCATATTTATCGATTTCGTTGCGTTTATGCAAAAAATGAACATAATATTACTACAGAACTAAGAGGAATATATGTTATAGGAGTACGACATGGTCATTTAATTGGAATAGTCAGAATCGATGATCATTTGCTTTATCCAGTATATGATAATAAGTCTCAAATTATTACAATACGCATGATTGACAACCGCCGTAATAAAATAACTCGAAAACAAGCTCGTCGGCTTCCATTCGGACGAGTACCTGATGTACGGGATACAGCTACTGCCAATTTTGATTAGTGTCACAATGAATGATAACAATTTCAGATAATTCCACATTTGTGCATAGACCTTTTAAAATTAAAGGTCAAAGCATCGGCACCTGTAATTTGGTGATTGTGAATTCTCTTTTGTTAAAGCTCCTGGGGCTTTAACGAACACATTCTCATCACGTAGCACGTGCTGCGCACTCGATTTTGCCCAAAGTGTGAACTTTTCTCCATTCAGTTCAACACTTTTATAATAAATGTATATTACATTTATTCATGTACCTCGGTCTGGGATTGCTTATTCAGATATTGCAATATAAAGTACACGTTTTATTCATCATGATTACTTTAATATTTTCTTTTTATTTCGCATTAAATTTTATCCTTAAAAGATATCATTTCAATGAATTTATATTATTAAAATTCATAATATGCATTGGTATTGAAGCATGCGTATTTGCATTGCCTTGTTTTTGTAATTGAAAAAAGTGCGCATCCTATAATAAAAAAAAACAACACAATTTTGTTATTAAACATTTTATTGCATTTCGTGTCGTTTTTCCATCAATTTAGTTTGTTTATTTTCAATGCTATTTTTTACGATTTAAACTGAAAATATGCATCCTAGCTCGTAAAGTGGTTTTGAGCAAAGTTGAAGATATAATTTAGGCGAAAAATTTTGTTGAATAAAATGTTATTGTAGCTTGTGTTCTTTTTCCAAAAGGTATTTTTTTTATTTTTATAACAAGAGTTTATACAAAATTTGTAGATTTTTTTTGGTTGAAGAACATTTGTCACTTCATTTTTTTTTCATCTCTTGTGTCGTTTTTCCAAAAGTTGATTTTTTTATTGTCAATCTGGTTTTTTTACGATTGAAAAAAATCTACTTGTTCTATGCAAAAAATATCAATAACAAATTTTTAGATCATTTTTCGGTGAACAATTTTTGTTTATTAATTTTTTCCCATACATTGTGTCGTTCTCCAGAAAGTTTATTTTTTTGTCTTCAATATAATTTTTCAGGATTGAAACAAAAAATACGCATCCTATCAGAAAATCATGAATGATTTGTAGCTCTTTTTTGGAGTGACATTTGTTGATTCATTTTTTTCATAGTTCGTCCAAAAATTAAATTTTTTTTTCGTAATGTTGTTTTTTACGAATAAAACAAAAACCACGTATCCTATCAAAAAATAATTAATAACAAATTTGTAGCACCTTTTTGCGTGAACAACTTTTGTATTATTATTTTTTGCGTAGCTTGTCTGGTTTGCCCAAAAAATTTTAATTTTTTTTTTTTAATTATTAATGCTGTTTTTTACGAATTCGAACAAAATTATGCATCCTATGAAAAAATGAAATTTAAGAGAATATATAAACAAAGTTTTTTCAAAATTATAATTGACAATTGAATAATGTTCCATATGGAAAATAATCAAGTAAATTTGAAATATACTTAGAAGTTTTGAAAAGCTTCCACAAGAATTTAAAACGTGAAAAAGTTTAAAAACATTTAAAACTCATTATTAGATTCTTGAAAAATGTTTAAATGATTTCTTCATAACAAATTTTAAAGAGAATATTTTAAAGGATTTCAAGATAAATTTAAATGTATAAATTAATGTTCCTAGATTAAAATTGCTTAAAGTGATATAATTTTGAAAATTGATAATATTACTTAGCCACTCAAGTTCATACTTGGTCAAGTTGATGCTTATTCAAGGCAAATAATTTGTACAAATTGGGCCAAATAATTCCAACTTTCTATAGAAAATAAGGAAAATATAAAACTGTAAAAAATTTGAACATCGAAAACAGCACTATTTTCAGAAGAAGCCAATAAAGATCCTTATTATTCATAATTAATTACTAAATTGATCCATATTGATCTCATATATCCATTATAGATTCATCATTGTAAAAATTTCTTATTTTCCTAACTTTGTTCAAACCATCATAAGGCAATATTTTAGAAATGAAGACAGACTAGGTCACGTTAATAATTTATTAATTAGGCCTTTTTATTATTTCAATAGAGTTGAATATGTTACGCCATGCCGTCGTTTTTTTATAACTGTTTTAAAATTATAACATACAGTTATGAATAATCTTTTTTTTTTTAAAGAGATTCATTAGTTTTTCACTACTGAATTATGTTGTACATTGACGACGCTTTTTATGGAAGTACACAAAATCCCCATACGGAACTACTCAAAAATAGTGATTCTGCACAAAATAAACTTTACACCGCAAAAATTTGGAAATTACCTCGATATCTTTGAAATCTCTTTAACTTACATTGAAATCCATATGAAAACCTTTTGAAGTCTCTCGAAATCCCTTGATATTTTTGCGAATATTTTTAAATCTATCGAAATCTTTAAAATCTGTTTAAGGAATGTAAATATTATCGGGTTTAGAATACGAAAATGTGTAATTTCATCAATATTATATGAAGTAGAAGTACAGAGTTAGTCAGCAGGAGAAATATCAAGGGTGAAATTATATATGAAACAGGGGGTATACTAGACGCTTTGAGAAAATCTTTTAATGAATTACAAAACCAAGGGATTTCAAAGATGTCGAAGGATGTATTAGATTTTTTTAAATAACTTTGATGAATTTGATTAAATATGTAAAATCTCCCAAAATCTTTAAAATAATTTGAAATCCTATAAATCTTAATCTTCTCTCTTTGAATTCTTGAGATCCGTAGAAAACCCTTAAAATAGAACATAATTTATTTCGTAATTATAAATCATTAGAAATCCCTCGAATATAAATCGAATCAACTTATTCATGAGAGTTCTCCAGAAAGAATTCAAAATCTCTAAAAATCTTGAAAATCCCTTGAACTCTTTGTAGATTTATTAAAATCCTTTCAATTTTGTGAAATTCCTTGAAATACCTTAAAATTGTTTGAAATCTGTGGAATTGCTGAAATCGCTTAAAATTCAGTGAATTTAAATTTATTTTTCAAAGTTCTCTAGAAATCCTTTAAACTATTTGAAAATCCTACAAAATTACTTAAAATCATTGGAAATTTTTTACATCTTTTAAAATCCTTCAGAATCCCTTAAAATCCCTTGAAATCTTTGGTAAATGTGAAAATCAATTCCAAAAAGTATAAATTATTTAAAACCGCTTAAATCCGTGACATAAACATCCATAAATGTACTGATTGTCTGGATATTTAGACCCGGCCTAAATTTATTCATTGGATTTATTTAAATAAAATCTAATACATCCTTTAACATCTTTGAAATTTCGTGAAATCCTCGGTGATTTAATAGATTCCTTGAATCTTTTGAAATTCCCTGAAATACCTTCAAATCGATGGAATTCTTTGGAATCGCTACGAATACTTTGAAATTCGATTAAATTTAATGTACATTCCAAAGTTTACCAGAATCCCTTGAAATTTTTGGAAATTGTACAAAATTCTTTGAAATCCCATGACATTGTTGGAAAACGTAAAAATCCTGTCGAATCCTCTTATATCCATTGCAATGCTTAGACATTTTTTGAAATCCGTGGAAATGTTTTTACTCTCTTTGAAACCGATAAAATATTTGTAATTGATTTCAATATTCAGAAATCGCATAACATTCTTTTAAAAGCCTTAGAACCAATGCAATCCTTCGAAATTCGTTTAAATCCGTTGGAATTTTTTAAAACCTCCTAATACGTTCGGAAATCTTTAAATTTTCGTGAAATTTTTGTAAAGTCTGAATAAATTGCTGAAATTCAAATCCTGCGAAATTTCTTGAAATATCTTGAAATCTATTGAAATCGCTAAAAATTTTCTGAAAAATGTTCCCAAGTTCAATAGAAATATCTTGAAATCTGTGGAAATCCTACGAAATTCTTTCAAATCCCTCGAAATTTTTCAAATCTTTTGAAATCCTACAGAGTTCTTTAAAATCAATTGGTTTCTGTAATGTATCGTGTTCTATATTGCAGTTGTGGTGCTATTTCTCATGCTGAATAACTCTGTACTTCTACTTCCTGTCATACTGAAGAAATTACACATTTTCGTATTCTAAACTCAATAATATTTACGAGATTTTTTCATGCATCATGAAATTCAGGGCTTATTCACAATAAATGAAGAATACTTTTCAGGGATAAACAAGTTTCTTAATCTTAAATAAGTTTTTTTCAAAAATTGAAAACAAAGAAAATTTATGATTTTTATCTTACCATACTGACCTTTTCATTACAATGAGCAAGTAAATTTATAGTCTTTCAACATTGTGAATTATATCCTTAAAGTTGTGTTATCTTTTCACCTTTTCGTGTTTGCAGTTTCTCGATTAGTGACTGTTCAAAAACTTCACCAAAAGGCAGGTTTCTGTATTCAGCAAATATGAAGAATTTTGGTAATTTATTGTTCACTGTGGCGATTTTCCTTAATTCTTTTGGTAAATATAATAATATATTATAGTTTTGAGTGCCCTATTGATTTCAGAAAATAGAGCCGCAAAATGTATTATTTTAATCATTTTTGCGTAAAACAGAAATTTTGAGGAGAAACTGCAGAGAAGGTCAATTTGAAAATATTTCTCAACTATTATTAACTATTATTATTTCATAATTATCATTACATATTATTCTCAACTACTATTAACTATTATTAACTATTATTATTCTCAATTATTATTATTATTCATTACTATTAACTATTCTCAACTATTATCAACTATTATTATTATTTCTCAACTATTATTAACTATTATTGAATCTGAACATTCAGAATCTTCAGATTTCCGAAATTATTAAAATCTTAATATGATTTTTGTGGTTCTAAATGTCTGAATCTTTGATTTTTCTACTCCACAGTGACTTTGAATAAGATTTCCGAAGTGAATAGCACCTCTCTCTGAATTCACATTAGTAAAAATTCAATCAATTTTTTATGGGGAACATAATTTTAAAAAATTGTTATTATTTTCTGAAATCTTTTTTTTAATTGAAATTAAAAAAAAAATTTCTTTAACGTCTTAATAAGCAACGAAACCCATGTTTGTAGGCGTGCAGCGACTACTGTAACGAATTTTTTTAATTTTATTGAATCAAATAGTGAAAATAGTAACTGTCTCACCCTAACTAATTATAATATGATATTTTTCCTTAATTTGTAAGTATTTACACATTTTTCAAATTTTGCGACATTTTTGCGCCAAGTTTGACCCGTGAAATCTTTTAAAATATGCTTGAGAATTTCAAAAAATTGTAACTATTTTTTAGAATTATTTAAATTTTGCGAAAGCATAATAATTTTCCCTTTCTTTTTCTAAAACTTTTAAAAAAAGTCACGCCTAGCCTTCAATTTAAGCTTATTAGACGCAGAATTTAATTATCTTTCGTATTATTACAAAAAAATTTAATTTCAGTATTATTAAAATTAAGGCTTTTTAGCAAAAGTTAACCAAATTGTTAAATTGCCATGTCAAAAAGACGAATTTGTTATCAAACAGTTGAGTTTTCAACACAAAAACGTAAATTTTCAACAAAAAATTTCATTTCGCAGAAATGGATTCTCAACGAAAAATGTAAATAGTTGATATATTAGCCAGAAATTATTTTAATTTGAAATAAAAAACAGTTGAATTCAACAACAAAAAGAAAGAAGGATTTATCTACAATAAAAAATTTTCAGGCAGAAAAAAACGTCAACTAAATTGTCAAATTTCAAAGCCAGAAAGATGAATCTTCTGCAAAACAGTTAATTTTCAACCAATTAGTGGAAATTTTTGCCAAAACAGATGCGATTTCTATCAAAGCAGAAAAATTTTCGAAATAAAAAAAGAGGAATTTTCAAGAAGAGACTTCAATTTTCAACCGAGAAAAAGTTTTACAGTCAAGAAAAAAAATTTAACTAACTTGTGAAGTTTCAGAGAAAAAAAGACGAATAAATTACAAAACAGTTAATTTTTAATCAATTATTGCAATTTTATACCAAACCGATGCATTTTTAAACCAAAAACATAAATTATGAACGAAAAATGAAATAATTGATATTTCAACCGAAAAAGAGTTCAATCTTAAATTGGAAGCACTGAAATTCAACTAAAAATTACGAATTTTTAATAAAATATCTTATCTTTTAACTAGAAAATGTGAATTTTCGATAAAAGATTTTTTTTAACCAAGTTGTTGAATTTCCATCCTAAGAAGATGAATTTGCCACAAAAACTTGAATTTTTAAGCCAAAAAGACTTCAACCAAAAATTTTAAGTTGAAAAAAAAAAGAAATTTTCAATCAAGGAAGATTTTGCAGTCAAGAGAGAACAAAAATGATTACCCAATTAATAAATTCTCAAGCCGAAAAGATGAATTTTCTACAAAACAGTTGAATTTTAAACTAAAAAAAGTGAACTTCCAATTGAATAGTTATTTTTTAACCAAATAGTTAAATTTTCAAGCTCAGAAGGACGATTTTTTACAATAATGTTTATTTTTTAACCCAAAAAGACAAGTTTTCAACCAAATAATAAAATTTTTAACAAGAAAAATTGTATTCACAACTAAAAATATAATAGTGCACTTTTTAACCCAAATTAATTAAAAAATTTACTTCTATCCGAAAATAGTTGGAATTTTTCATTAATTGAATTAATTAATTGATTTAATTTGCATTTTAATGGAAAACGAGGAAAATTGGTAAATAGAAGAATAGGAAACAAATGCAAAGTCTGCAATAATTAAATTAGAATGTTGATAATTTACAGACTAAATAATAATAGTTGAAAAAAACATTGAATTTCATTTGCAGTACTTTTCAAATCTAAGGTAAGAAAACTATAAATTTTTCTTTGAATATAAATTTAATTTTGGAACAAGAACTCAAATTGTTTCTCAATTTTACTTTGATTGCTTTGTGAAAGGTTAAAGCACCTGCGACATTGACGATTGTATCCTCATTACAACACCTGCGCTCAATAATTAGGTCTTACAAACAATTTTGTTTGAAAAATAAAACGATGTAGACATATTTATATGAAATATGAGAGATATGTTTTTTTGATATAATGTTAATAAAAAGTTGATTTCCCTAATGAATAAAATGTAAATTGTTCAAATAAGTTACTAATTCAACGATTGCTTTGAAAATTTGTATATTTTTTGGCTGAAAAATAACTTTTTCAAGCTCAAAATTTAACTTTTACATTTTCAGATGAAAATTTATCATTTTTTGTTGAAAATTCATGTATTCTATCAAAAATTCGTATTTTTTTGTTTGAAACTCAATCTTTTTAGTTAAAAATTCATCTTTTTGTTGAAAATTCATCTCTTCGGTTAAAAATTTAAGTATTATGTTGAATATTCGTATTTTTTTATTGCACTTAAATGTTTTTGATTCAAATTGAAATCTTTGTGTTCAAAATTTCAATTACCTGGCTGAAATTTGAATTAATTTGTTAAAAATACTTTTTTTTTTTGAAGATTCAGAAGTTTAGCTGAAGCTTCATCTTGAAAGAGGAAAATTTAACAAGTTTTATTAGAAGTCAAAATATAACAATTCCATTTTTGGTGAAAAATTCATATTTTCAATTGAAAATTAATCTTTTCTATTTGAAAATCCAAATATTTAGTTGAAAATTCATGTATTTTGTTGAGTATTCAAATATTTTGCTGAAATTTCGTCTTCTTTGATTGAATTCAATGGTTTGCTTCTTTCAAATTAAACCTTTTATTTAAAAAATTTTCTACTTGTTAAAAAATTAATATTTTCCTAAAAATGTACAGTGTCGGGTTAAAAATTCCACTGTGTTGTGAAAAATTCATCTATTTTGTTGAAAATTCGTCTTTTCGAGTCGAAAATTAATCTTCTTTTTTGAACATTCATCGTTCTGGTTGTGGACTGAACCATATTGTTGAAAATTGTTTCTTTTTTGGTCCAACTTAACTGGTAGAAAATTCTTTTTTTTTTTGCAAAATTTATTTTTTTAACTGAAAAGGTAACTATTCCATTTTTGATTAAAAACTGACACTTTTTAGTTAAAAATTTCTCTTTTTAGTTGATAATTTAACGATTTCGGTAGTATATCAAACTTTTTTGTTAAAAATTAAACTATTCATTCAAAAAATTAACTACTAAGTGAAAAATTAACTTTTTGTGCGTGAAATTCATGTATTTTGTTCAAAAGTCGTATTTTTGGGTAGAAAATCTTTTTTTAATTCATCTTATTGGCTTCGCATTCAACAATTTCGTTACAAAGTCGTCTTTTTTGGTTCAATTTAACTAGTAGAAATTTTTTTTTGTTTTGAAAAATTCATTTCTTAAACTGAAAATGTAACTACTTCATTTTCAGTTACAAACCTGTATTTCGAAAATTTAACTATTTGGTTACAAATGCATATATTTATTTGAAAAATTAACTGCTTCGTAGAAAATTAACTGCCTTGTTTAAAATTCATAGTGTCGGGTTACAAATTCAACTGTTTTGTGGGAAATTCATCTATTTGGTTAAGAAAGCGTCTTTTTGGGTAAAAAATTATTCTTCTTTTTGAATTCATCTTTTTGAATGTGAATTCAACTTTTTTTTTTGCCTTTTTCAATTCTATTCAAGTGGTAGAAAATTCACTTTTTTTGTGGTTGAAAATTAATTTTTAACCTGAAAATGTAACTATGTCATTTTTGATTGAAAGCTTATCTTTTTTTAGTTGAAAACCTAACTTTTCAGTTGAAAATTCAATTATTTTGTTCAAAACTAAACGGTTCATTTCAAAAATGGACAATTTAGTAGAAAATTAACTTTTTTTAAAATCCATACTGTGTTATGTAGAAAATTCAACTTTTTGTGCAAAATGCATGTATTTTGCTAAACATTCGTCTTTTTGGGTAGAAAATTAATATACTTTTTTGAAAATTCATCTTTCGATTGAAGAGAGAAAAAATGCGATGTTTGCGATATATGAACTAGAAATTCAATAATTTATAGACTAAATAACAATAATTTTAAAGAACATTGAATAACATTTTCAATACTTGAAAAATATTATGTGTGAAAACTGTACATTTTTCTTAGAAAATAAAGTTTATTTTGGAACAGTAATTGAAATTGTTTCTCAATTTGATTATGAATGCTTTGTAGAAGGTTAAAGCACCTGTGACATTGATGATTGTATCCTCATTACAACACCTGCGCTCAATAATTAGGTCTTACAAACAATTTTGATTGAAAAATGAAACGATGTAGACAAAATGATATGAAATATGAGAAAAAGATATGTTTTTTCGATATAATGTTGATAAAAATTGGATTTTTCTGTTAAATGAAATGTAAATTGTTGAAATAAGTTAAAAGGACTTTTTATAATATTAAATTTGCAACAAAAATGTCAAAGAATTCGAGAAAAATATTAAAAATCATTATGCTGTATTTTAAAAGATCCTACATAATACGTGATTGTCAGTATCAAAAACTAAATACCAAAATTATATTTTATGGCAAATTATATTTTATGGAAAATTATATTTCATGGAAAATTGCATTTTACGGTAAATTGTTTCTAATACATAAAATACTACTTCACACTGATAATTATATGATCAAATAAACTTTTTCAACAATTTATAATTGTTTTTAGCAATTTTCTCTTAAAATAGAGTTACGAAGTCACGGATTCTTTAAAAATTTTCCACATTTTGTCCAATTTTTAATTAGAGTAAGACAATATATAGTAATATACCATATATATATAATAATATACTATATATATATATCAATTCAATTATTGAATTATATCAATGTAACAAAAATAATTCTTTTAACAATTTGTTATTATTTTTAATAATACCCTCATAGAATAATGCTAGCAAATTGCAGTTGTTTAAAAAATTTTCAGTTTTTGTACAATTTTTCATTAAAGTGAGTTAAATATTTAATTAGAGGTCACAAAATTAATTTTTTACACACTTTGTTATCATTATTATTAATAATATTCCATTTGAATACTGCAAAAAGTTGTGGTTTTCCTGAAATTTACAACTATTTATCTACCTTCGACTCAGGGTGAGTTATTAATCAATTTAATTAGGCAAAAATAATTATTCAAGTATATTATTATGGTTTATAAGTATCTTCTTTTTTATTAATGCTATATTGTTGCAGTTTTTTCTGAAATTTTCAACTTTTCACCCAATTTTTACTTAGTAAAGTGATGAATAATGCGAGTTACCAAGCATAGTTGTTTAAACAATTTATCATTTTTTATAACTATCTTCTCTTAGATAAGTGGTAAAAGTTGCGGTTTTTTCTGAACTCTTGAACTGTTTGTCTACTTTTCACTTAGTGAGGTAATAAATAATGTAAGTTATAAACAATTTCGAACCATTTTAAACAATTGATTATTGCTTATAACTATATTCTCTTAGAGACTTAGAGTAATTAGAGAAAGTCGCATTTTTTGTAAAATCTTTAGTTTTGCTTTGAATTTTTAGTTATGAGCAAATAATAAGTGTACCTCAACAAGAATTTTTGTTTTAATATTATTGTACTTTTTTAAGTGATTTATTCTTGCTCTTTTTCCAATGTTACATAAAAAATAATTTAAAAGAAAAGCTATCTTACACTTATATGTTTCTCTCTGATGTTTATTTATTATTTGTTCATTACTAAAAAGACAAAGCCAAATTGAACATTTTAGAAAAAAATCTCAACTTTCTAGTTCTTATCTCAGAAAAAATAGTTATAAACAGTAATAAATTGTTTGAACAACTACTTTCATTAACTTGCATTAATTATTACCTCACTGAGTGAAAAGTGGACAAAAAATTAAAAATGTCAGAAAAAGCAGCAACTATCTGGCATTGATATCGATGAATATACTTATTAACAATAATAATTTGTTTGAGCAATTATTCACTTCAAGTTAAAAATAGACTAATCGTTAAAAAATTCAGAAAAAACTTCAACTCTTTACCATTAGGCACAGAGAATATTATTAAAAAAAAAGATTGTTCAAACAAATATTTTTTTAACATTATTAATTATTTCTTCACTCTAATCGAAAAATGGACAAAAAGCTGAAAAAATCAGAAAAAATCGCAACTATCAAGTCTTAATATAGAAGAATATACATATAAACAATAATAATTTACATAAACAATTCTTGGTGCTATACTAAATTAAATATTAACTTACTCCGAGTGAAAAGTGCTGATAAACAATTTCTAAAAACAACAATAAATTCTTTAAACAATTTATGTAAACATCTCATTATCAGTATCAAGTAGTATTTTATGTAATAGAAACAATTTGCTCTTTAAAAACGGCAAAAAGTCATAATTAGCACCAATATCTCGCAAAAACCCATTTTTTCACTAATAGGGTTTTTTTTGGTACCCTATAAAACATATTTATGGTGGTGACATTTAAAAATTAACATCCTATTTGTATTCTATGGATATTTGTGAAGAAAAACGTTGAAGTTTCAACTTGATTTAGCTAATAGTGACGATTCTGAATAAAATGTACAAAAATGCCTTTTTTTCCTATGGGAAATGCGTGTTAAACTTCATCGACTTCGTGCCACCTTCGAATATAATTTTTTTCAACAAAAAAATAAAATTTATCTTTTTTGCGATACCCAAGAAAATTTGAAAAAAATTGTACAATGCATTTTTGGACAGCCATTCATCTTTAAATATATGGTATTAGAAAATACAATTGTTTGTTTTAAATCTACAAAATTATTCTATTCAAAACTATAGAATACGCTATCGCGAGTAGTGGAAGCTTTTTTTAACTTACAACATTATCTACTATAATTATTTCAAATTTTTTAAATTTGACTAATTTTAAAGTTTAAATAAAACTATTTAAGATTTAAATAAAATTTTGAAAGTAATTTTTTTTTCTGAATCTAGACAAATCAAATATTTTTTAAATCAACTATAATAAAGTGCGATTGTCTGTCTGTCCACGTGGAAGATTCTTTAGTTTCAATTTAAATAACGATTATAAATAAGTTAGACCCATTAAGATAATTATTTTTTAATGAGACCAAAATTCAAATAAGAATTATAAGATTTAAAACTGATCCTAATAAGATTTTTCGATTGATCATAAATTTGATAATTTCTGGAATTTAATTCAAACACTACCGAAAATCAGCTTTCAACACTTCGGCGAATTTAGTCGTTGTTTTTAGTAAATGTTAAATTTGTTGCCTATTTTACTATTACTAATAACCGTGCATGGAACTTCAAATTCTTGAAACAAATGGTCTAGAAAATGTTTAAAATGCTCTAACTTCTCGAATTTTCATCCAAACATACTATCTTCTACTAAAAGTTAGATGTTCACATGAATTTTCTAAACAGTTTATTATTGTCATTTTTAGTAATTATCTCTCAAAATAGATTTAGAAAGTCGCGGTTCTTATTTAAATGTTCACCTTATTTTCAACTTTTCAGTTAGAGCGAGGCGAAACTCGATTAAATTGAACAAAAATGATTGTTCAAACAAGATGAATAATGCAATTTAATATAAATAATTGTTTAAACAAATTATTATTTTTTAGAGCTATCTTACCCTATATTCATGTAAAATAGTGACGACTCTTCTGAAATTTTTAGGTTTGCTTTGGATTTTTAGTTCTGAAGAAATAATAAATTAACAATAAAGTGAATCATTTTTGGAACTATCTCCTTCTTTCCAGTGAATATATTTTGCCAATGTAAAACAGATATTTAAAATATTCTTTAAATTTTCTATGTGGATCCTGCTAACAGTAAATTTTCCATGAAGTATTATTATTTATTATTTGCTGCTAACTAAAAAGTTGAAAAAAATCTGAAAATTTTAGGAAAGCCACTGAGAAAAACCACCCTAAGAGAAGATAGTTATAAATCATAATACATTTTGAACAATTTTGTTTCTTAACTTGCACTAATTATCATATCAATTGTTAATCAATAATTATCAATGACAAATTGTTTCCTAATTTTATTTAAACATTTATTTAAACCATAAGATATCAGTAGAAAGTAGTATTTTATGTGTTAGAAACAATTTGAATAAAAACGTCGCGAAAAAAATCATAATTAGCGCCAAAATTTCGCAAAACCCAATTTTTCACTTATGGGTTTTTTTGTCACCCTATAAAACAGACTTAAGGGGGTCATATTTGCAAAATAAATGTTTATTCGTATTCTATGGCTAATTGTGAAAGGAAAGGTTGATTTTCAACTTGATCCATCTAATATTGATGATACTGAATAAAATTGACAAAATCGTCTTTTTTCTTATGAGAAATACGTGTTAATTTCCACGGGGCTTTCGGAACGCCTAAATATCAGAATATTATTTTTTTCAACAACAAAAAGCGCATTCATTATGTTTGTAGATTCGAACAAATTTGCGGGCGATATGCATGAAAATTTGAAGAAAAAATAACTTAGATCACCCTAGTGTTGCCCCGCTCTTCTCTAACCACCATAAAATTGTGACAAAATATTTATTTGCGTAATTTTGTCTGTTTAGTCGTTTATGTTAATAATCAATATAATTGATATTGATCTATTTCTATTTCTTTTTATAGAATCAGTTTCAATAAAATTTTGGGAAAGGACGACAATATAATATCCTATACGAGCATGATTCTAAGACAAAACCAATAAAAATGAAAGAAAACCATCGCAGACAAATAACAAATCGTGACTTTTCATATTCTCCTTTCTTGGTAAAAAGCCATCATTCGTTTGCATCTACAGTCAAATTTGTAATCGCCCCGCCAATTGATAAAAAAAAAAGGATTCTTCGGAAATTTCAGAATTGAAAAAGTCCCATTGGCATTTCAAATGAACTAGGAATGAGACAAATCAGTACTCAAGTATCAACTTCACTGAGAAATTTGTATAAGTCCAAATAGGGACAAACGTACTAGATAAGTTCCATTCTACTTTTTTATAAATTTTTACAAGTGTTCGTGATATTTATGTCCAAAAAAATTACTTCTGAAATAAGAATAAAGTACACAAAAAGTTATATGGTGCACAGTTTCACTAGGACTTTTTTTCGACAAAAATATTGGAAAAGTCCCCCTTTTTTCTTTTGAATTTTTACCAGTCCTACATAATTTTTGGGTTTAGCTGAAATTGAACTAAAGTGCCAAAAAAGTTCAAAGCACAAACCACAATAAAAAAAATCTAGTAAAACAATGGTAACCGGTATTCACCATATAATCTTCTGAACATTACTTTATTTCTTAATAATTAAATACAAACATCTATTTTTTTTAAAGTACTCGGCCGATTAAAGTACTGGAGGAGTCTTACTTGATATTTTTTTAGCAGAACTTTTCAGGAAAAAAAGTACCGGAAAATTCTCACTTAATTATTTTACAATTTTTATTATTAATATTATTATTTTCAACTTGGTAATTTTTTTAACAATATTGAATGGGATTTTTAGGGTTGTTTGGTTCCAAAAATTATGCAGGAGTTGCACTATTTTCAAAATAAAATAAGTGAGACATATTTTAAACTTCATTGGTACTTTAGTCCTTTTTCAGTAGTACTTTCTTGGGACAGGAATCTCATCAACACATATAAACATTTGGTAATTTTGCTATGAAAAAACACTTGAGTTCAATTTCAGCAGTCCCAAAAATAATTTAGGATTCGTGAAAATTGAAACAAAATTAAGTTGTAATTTTTCGGTACTTTTGTCCTAAAAAACACTCGTTAACGAAAATTGAGTAGGACTTACGGGATAAATTTTAAACAGTTTTTATACTTAATTTTGTTTGAGCAGTACTTTTTTTGGTACATGAGTCCTATCAGCGCTTGTGAAAATTTCGCAAAACATTAAATATAAAACAATGAATAAATAAATAATTAAAATTAAGAAAAGTTTAATATTCATATATAGTATCGATTGTCTTCTGAAGCTGGATAACAACGTTACAAGATATTGTCAATTGCACTAAAATATCAATATATACTGTGTTTTTCAATATATTAGTTATAATTAAATAATTTTAAAATAAATTTGATAAACTGCAGTTGATTAGGATACACTGTTTGTACTTATCTTCAGTTCATATGAAACGTGAATATGGATAGATTCAGATTTTACTGAAAAATTGTTTCCAAATTATCCAGCTTCGTACAGAGGATTAATATTATACTTTATAAGCAAATTTTGTGAAACTAGTTTAAAATTGATTTTGTAGATTTTTACATCAAATTGTTTGGTCAGAATTACTTATGTAAACTGAAAGCTTTAAATACTGATGTCTAAAGGTTAAAAAAAAAGAACAATAAAAATAAAGAAAAATAAAACAATAAAAAATAAAGAAAAATAAAACAATAAAAACAATAAGAAACCTATTAATTTAAGTTAGGAAAAGTTTGGTAATCATATACTTTATCGACGATCTTTCGAAGTTGGATTATAATGTTACAAGATATTGGTAATTGCTTCAAAATATTATGTTTACTATATTTCGTAGTGTATTAGTTAAAAGTAACGCAATGTAAAATAAATTTGATAAACTGTAATTGAATGGGATTTACTATTCTTATTCATCCTAAATTCATATGAAATGTAAATATGGATAGTTTCAGATCTTACTAACAAAAAAAAAATGTTTTAAGATCATTCCTTTTCATAGAAAGGATCAATCTTAGATTTCATAAAAGGTGTTATGAAATTATTTCAAAGTTTGTTTCTTGGATATTCACACTTAGATTTTATGTTTAAAATTTCGGATAGAAACGGAAAGCTTTGAATACAAATATCTGCAAGTTAAAGAAAATAAAACAATAAAAGAAAAAAAAAATTCAAGGTAAGTAAATTTTGATATAAATGTACAATAATGATTTCCTTCCGAAGTTGAATCATAACGTTCCAAGATATTAGGAAGTGCATTAATATATTAATGTATACGGTATTTCGCAATATATTAGTATTAAGTTATGTGATCTAAAATAAATTTTATAAACTGTGATTAAATGGGATATACTATTCTTATTTATCTTAAATCTATAGAAAACGTAAATAACCGAGCAATTCACGCCTACCCCGAAAGGGAAACGGCTTAATGATATAATAATAATAATAATAATAATAATAAATATTTTATTCAAAAGCAGACAATTATTAATAGATTTAGAAAAAATTTTAATCACCTGTCTTAACTTTTTTGTAAAAGAATTGTCTGTATTTTGTGTTTTGTGAAAAATGTTTCAACGACACTGATTACATTTACCAGCAGTGGAAGCACGTGACGCATACTATGGTAAGAGATCAGCGAGATCAGTAAGGATTAGATAGGATTCGTGCGGTACACGTCACTGCTGCGGAAGATGAAGTTCACAATTTTTATATGTCACTGACCGATTCTCGTTGTACGTTTAGGAATTTCCATTCAAGCGAATACAATTTGGGTACAAATATCGTAATTTTAGAAGATTGCATTTTTTGATTTGCTCAAGAAAAAAATTTGTTGCTAGTTTTGAGATTAAAAATCAAGCATTTAACACTCTGAAGCCTTTAAAAGTGATAAATTGAAAAAAGAGCTTCCAAGTTGAAATAAAATCGAGTTACATTCACATTACGATTGTTGTCACTAGATTAATTAAATATCTTAATTTTTTTGTTATTCCTCAAATTTTCCTATTAGTTTACCACTACACGTATATATGTAAGTATATATTTTCACAGTGGCATTTACACTTGTATTTTGAAAGGAAATTCGAGAGAAGCAATGCATCTTTTTCGATACGAGTGATGATCTTATTTTCGAGTTTCTCACACTCTAGAAAAATATCATCGACCGTGTTCGTCGGGAGGCGTGAATGAAGAACACAAAATAAACTTTCCTCTTCCTTTCCCTAATTTTCTCTCTTGGGTAAGAGCCCTTGTACAATGTAGAATCTGGATAGACCCTCTGAGTATACAAACTATATACGATCATGAACCTGTCTTGTGGCAGCTGAGATAATGGGAAGGAAATCAGTTCATTTCTATGTTGATCCTGCGGCAGGAAACCCTTGTGCTTAAGAAGTCGGTGATTGTCCGGGTAATCGGGAAAATCGAGCTGGAAAATCGGGGTCGGCCTGCTTGATCAATTCATCGCCTCGGTTGCTGCACGTGCAACGGCTCACGGAATTTCGTTTATACGAGACTAAAATTCGAAATTCTTCCAGCAAGTTTCTACTTTTAGGAATATAAAAAAAGATTAATGAAAAATCATTTGCTTGATTGAGTTTCATAAGCGCAAATATATTTTCAATACTTTTCTTCTGTGAATTTACAACAATTTAGACTTTAGGACCAAACATTTTTTTAGGAAAATAATTGTGTCGCATACCGATTGCAATCTAAGATCAAATTGAGAAATTTTACTAAAAACCCAACAATGCCATTTTTCAAAAAAACGCGAAAATATCTTCTATAAACTGCGATCAATAAAACGGGCCCTTTTCTTGTGGAACTTCACACATTATAGAGATATAGAGGAAACACAGAAAAAACTGGGGATTCACGAAGTTTGTGGCCTAAATAAAAGTTGGTACCCTTTTGAACTTGAGTTCCAACGGAAACCTCTAGTCTAGAGACCCAAAAGGGTTCCTTTAGAAATCTTAAACAGAACAACATGAAGGCACATTCACAAAAAACCGCGTGCAAAGTGGGCTTGATAAGTTAGGAATCGATTTACAGTTAACGACCGATGACTTAAGACTTCATACTTCATTAAATTATATCCATCAGAGGTCGATTTTTTTGTGAAACAGCAGAATAGTTATTCAGAAAAATATATAGTCCAGGAGTACATATAAAGTAAGGCATTTCTTGATAGACCCTTTTCCAGAGTTCTTTTTTAGGACAAAAAGAAACATAATGCAGAAGGAGAACCACACTCAATACAAAGTTCAGTCCTGCATGTGTCAAAAAGTGCTATCGTGACTTATAAGGGGGGGGGGGGTCATCCAAATGCATCTTCACTACACTATCACTGTGTAGGGGATCATTATTAGAGAAACTACACAACCGGGGCACCCAAAAGCAGGTGATCTTGAAATTATATTTAACGAGCTTCTATTTTTCATATTTATTTTGTTCCAAAACTACTGAACATATTTCGATCTTTGTTTTAATGAAAAGCGTCATAATTCCACATTGGGACCACATTGTCCAAACGCGACCTAAAGTGTTATTTGTCAACTTGAAATACTTTAAATTACTTTCTGCAGTAACCAGTCACTTATGTGGTGCAATATTCTTAATTGGCATGAACTTTTAACACGCTTTTTATCAAAAGAAAAGAACAATCCTGTAATTGTTATATGTATTCGCAAATTTTCTATCTACACGTTTAACACTTTCTCAATCAATACCAACATTTAAAAATAATTCAATCTTGCAGCTTCAGTAAGAGCCAACATATATCTGAATTCATATTTTAGAATTAATGTTAGAGCATCAACGACAAATGTGCCTGTAAATAATAATGTGATAATGTATTGTATAACAATATGTTGATGATTTCTTGATTTTGTTGGGTAAAATTATCCAATATTATGATCTGAAACTTTTAATTATTTAAGTTTATATATTTTTAAGCCACATTCAGAACAGAGATCTTAAATCCAACTGACATACAACATTTTCAATGATTTTATAGTTTTCCTAGTAAAATAATCTGATATTTTTGTCTGACATTTTGAATTTTTTATTTCGTTGTCCAGATACTTTTTCCCTCCATCAGAGAACCTACTGATTTTACGCGAAAGAATTCCACACAAGAACGAAAATTGACTTTATTTCCCACAATTCGAACGAACAGAAAAATATCCTAACCCTAATGCGTCTTCAGTTGCGAACTCCGTTTCAAAATATAATCCATTTTCAAAAAATAATTGCATTAAATAGATATCTTGTGAAAAATCAATAAATTTATGTTCGTTAAACTACTACATTGCTGCGCATCCTTTTTGTCAAACATCCACGACGTATTTACAAAAAACATATTTTTTTTTTATTTTTAACTAAAATATGACAAAAACGTCGGGTTTTAGAGTGAATTGAAATAGAAAACTTCTAAAAAATATTAAGGATTGACACTTATACTGGAAATTAAGAGTTAAAAATTCATCAAAAAATAAAAAATGAAAAATAATGTAAATAACTTTACGACAAGAAACTTCAGTCTCCTATGTACATACATAACTAATATTAAGCATGATGAGGAGATATCTGAAGTGGCCTCGAAACATGTTGGTCCTAAAAGTAGTATAAAAAAGACGGAGAAAGAGAAAGGAAAAGAGAGGGAGGATGGCTTGGTTGTCTCTTTCTCAATTCTCTCCCTCTTTTTTCCCCTTGTTATATACTTGTCTCTAACGAACCGATTACAATGTTGCTTGGAAACATATTTTGAGGCCTTTCTATACAATTCTTTTTGCATATATTGAACTTTTTGAATGTGGGTTCTTTTTCACAACAACTGATTTTTGGATTCACAATGTTTCTGAGTTTTTTTTCAAGTATAAATTTTTGCACAGATTGACTTGTTAATTTGTGTCTCTAATTTTTTTCTTAAACAATTGAAAAAATAAAATTCACACCTTTCCACCTCCCCAAAAAAACCCTAAGCTTCGAATATGTTCACGTAATTTTTTCCATCGAAATATCTTCAGTAGTTTAGGAGAAAAATTAATATTCAAGATTATACTTTTTTTCATACATAATTTCAAAACTACCTTTCTTTTAAACATTCACAATATGAGGGATCATTCTACTAATGATCCACTTCACAGTAGCGAAATTGAGAATTCATTAGACTTATTAAAGCGAGGGCCCAAACCCTCCTTATCTATGGGCTTGCCCTTCTCACTTACATTAAAAAAAACAATTTAGATAGTGGCTAAGAAGCAATATCTTCGCCAACCACTGCACTCGAATTTTCAGGACGACTAATCCATCCCCTTTGCCAAATCAAGAATTAGAAATTAAATCAAAAATTAGAATTTAAAACAAACGAAAAATGAACCAATTTATCCAACCACCAATTGTAAGAAAAAAAATATGATTGGCTAACCGAGAAGAGGAGATCGATGATGTAGGATTTTTTTACATAATTATAGGTGTTTAGCGCCAGATAAACCTTCCTTGGTGTCTTTTATTACATTTCTCAGATTTTCAACATGATATCTTATTTGGTGTGGACAACAAAGCTTCGTCTTCCACTTGACATTTTTCGGACAATATATTTTTTTTTAAATAGATGAACATAGTTTATTTTGTTGCTCTTTCATCCTTAAAAGTTTTGGACAGATACTTTCAATTACTACATACAAGTAATTTGGACCATGCACAAAAAATGATAATTGGCTAACCGGGCGGTAATGTAGCAAAATTATTTTTATTAAAAAATCAGTTTTTCATAATTCTAAATATTTAGGACCAGACACACCTTCCTTCCTGCCTTGTATTTAGTGTGCCGAATTTTCAAAACGATATCTTATTTCGTTTGGACATCAGTTGGGAAAGATACACGTAATTTAGACAAAGAAGAAATTGGTCTCGTGTAATTGAAAATCATGCAACATGCATTACCCACATGCCCGCGAAAGTCTGCGAAGTTGACTGTACGCTGCATAGTGCTGCTCTCATACAACCATCAGGCCCCCCAAGCCTCCATGCATTTCACGTGTCAAAGTTGTTGAATAAAAAAGTACCTTATCAATCCCAAGCGCAATGCAACATTGGCCTCAATACAGGCAAACCCCTTAGGGGTCGTGCATAAATTACGTAACGCAATTTTCCGACAATTTTGACCCCCTCCGCCATATGTAACGCTTTTTCCGACTTTTCCCTGTAGTTTTTCATCATTCTGTAATATTAAGTAATTTATGCACGACCCCTTATCAGTGATGATGGTTATATGTTTGCGACTGTCTGTAATTTGCTGTCCCGTGTGGTTATGTATTTAAATTGTGATTAATATTTAGATTTTGTGAATAAATTTTTAGTGTCATCGACAGTAACTGTTTATTTCATATGCCTTGTCTTCTTTACCAGTTGGCCTCTTCTTCTCCATAGAAGTTATTATACCAAAGCTATTATTATACTTTCATATGATCATCATAATCATCTGTATTATTATTAAGAGAACGCACAAGGCACAAGGGTTGACTTTAGTCGCATCTGCCATCCGACGGTGAGATCTCGCTATAATAAAAGGGTAGTTAATGAAACGGGGGCTTGAATCAAAATGCCAGACCTGGCCGTATGTTGCCCCTTTGACAAAATATTGACATTCTTATTGACCGAATGTGATGGCCAGATTCTCCGTTCTTCAGCCGGAAAGACCGGCGAATTCATATTAGGCGGAAAGCGGCTGATTATCACAATACCAGATTAGATAACAAAATATTTATACCCAGGGAAAGATCTGAGTGAAACTATACTTGAAATTCCATTAGTCATTCTTTTGTAATTATGACTCTCGTTTTCTTTAATTTTAAATTTATTCGCATAAATGAACGATAAAATGATTTACTACAATTCTTTCTCTAAGTTAATTTTAGATTCATTCACTGAAGAATGTATATGTAAATACAAAAATTTAGAGCTTCAATTATTGCATTGGTTGCACAAAGGAAAATTAATTTATCAACATTCCGGATTGATAGATCGAATAAAGTGCGGAATGACTTAAGATGAATAAAAATAAGGCATGCTTTGTTCGTCTCCAGCCAAAAAGGGAAATGCACTTTCTTTATCAAAATAAAGAAACGCGTATCCGAAATCTTGAAGATAAGAATGATAAATGGTCCAATTTGAGATTAAAAACAAATCTCTGTCTAGTTGAGCCGAGATATGTACTGATATCTTTTGATCTTCCGAAAGACTTTCACGGACCTGCCTTCAGGTGCGGTTTAATCACGACTTTATTGAGCGGAAAATTCAATATTGAGGTCCGGAAATTTTCTCCCTAGGTGAACGTTAAATTAGTGGGGCTGAGAGCTTTATAAGCTCTGGTACTAATCGGTGCTTTATTGTCGCACCTTTTATGCCTTCGAGATTTTTAACACCACTTTTTTAGGGATTGTTTCCGGTTGACTAAAAAAGCCTCGCAGTTCTGTTGTAGAAAGAAATAGAGGAACAGAAAAAACACTTTTAGAAAATAGGGGAATTTTTATAAAGGAGGGAAGTTAGGAGTAGCTTGATTATTTTTAATTTCAATTTTGATTTTTTGAGTGATTTGAAAGTCTAAGGATTAAAAATTAAGCTATTTGGTAGTGATAACAACAATTCTGAATCTCCTAACTTTTATGTGATTTATCCTCTAGCCAAAATGGTATTTCAGCTTAATATTTATTTATTTCATATACCTTCAAAGTCGAAGCTTTGAAATTTAAAAGCTTTCCAAATTTTGATCAAATTTTCTATTCTGAATACAAAAATTCCTAATTTCTCTTACATTTGATCGCTTGTACATTTTTTGAATCTTAAATCTGAATTAGTGACAATTCAATCTCTAAAATTCTTTTCTAAACATCTCAGTTAATTATTTGTTGTATTTAAGCTAATACTTATTGCAGTCTTGACTAATTGAAGCGTACTCTATAAAAGTGCATTAAACGCCACTTGACATAAGGATAATTGTGTATCTACATTCACAGAGATGACCCTTATGCTAAGTGGCACATAATGCACTGTTGTAGGGCATGCTATAATTATTCATTAAAATCTACTAACAAATGATCAAAAAAAATTTTAAACCAAATAAGTGTAATTAAAGAAAAAAAGGCATGGAGAGGATTGGATTGCATTGTTTTTTAAACATCATTATTATAAATCATAATTTAACATATTTTATGTTAATAACTAAAAATAGCTCGAAAAATAGGGTACTTTGAATTTAAGAAATAGTGTTCTTTCAGAATCTGGCCAAAAACGTAATATATATATATATATATAAAATGGCAATAAGCAAAAGAAAATAGTTTTATAAGATTTTAATTTTCATTTGTGTCTGTATAAGCGGAAATAAATGGTACGTGAAAAAATGAGAGTTAAAAGAGTCAATATACGGGGAGAGAGTGAGAAAAGCGGCAACTGGGGCTGAAACTGTAACGGGAATAGGTAGGATGCCATCGGAATAAGATCGGGTTTAGCCGCGGTGTCGGGTTCGAGCCCCGGATAAGTCTACCTTATCCCGATAAGCCGGTGAGTTAATGAATCACAAAACAGGTGGCGGCGCCACAGAGGATGTCTTCGTCTGCTCCCAAATGCTCCAGATTCCACCGGATTTGAAAATACTTTCTTTTTTCTTTAATCGAAAACAGGGATGTCGCAAATTGCATTGGATTTTAGTTTGGCTGGTAGTGACTTACTAAAACGATCTACTATTTAGTTTCGTCTTTCGGGTCTTTCAATTCCAGAAGATAAAACTAACAAATCTAAAAAAATACACTGTAGCCGACTCCATAAAATGACTATTTGCTCAAGAGCTTTGTATGCGACGGTAATTTATTGTGTCCGTCGTAAACACATGAATGGCAAGCACATCAATTAGAAATTCAAACTGTTGAAAATTTACTAACAATAAATTTTGCGTGAAGTATTATTTTGCTCTCATTGATATAAAATATAATAGACGTAAGTGTTTACTGGTAGTTTGCATAATGTAATGTTCTCTCGTGATTTTCGTGTTTTCAAGCAGGGCGTATATATGTAGAGTGGTTCAAGATTTTTAGAATACGTCCTAAGTGGTGTGGCTTGTACGACAAACGAAATAAAAATTTTATCAGGCTGCTTCACACCAACAGTGTCATAACGTGACACGTACGACTCTTATCGGTTGCCTGTACTAAAACTTTATCTGAGTTTATCTGACATCTGACAAAAACATTACAGCTTCTCCGTCACAAAAGTGGAAGAATTTTATGTACAAACGTCCTTTTTTCGCATTTAGGTTTGTAGAAGAAGATAGGAGATCAAATTCAAAAATAATATCTTTATTAAATATAAATGAAAATTACGTGTACCAAATTTGTGTTAAGGATATTCATGACGTTCAGTCCACTTCAAAATATAGCCATTTTTGAGATGATTTATAAAATCGAGAAAAACATAATGATTGTTAATTGAAATTATTTTGTAAAAGATACTGAAGCTTACTTGAGAAAAAATAGCTCAATAGTTACAATAGTTACTAGAATTTTTTTTACTCACGTTGTAAAAAGAAGCTGCAATTCTTATTCAATCCTAATGATCAAGGGCTGCTTTTATTGTTTGAAAGATGTTTTATAGCTATGTTTGTATGATTTTTATGAAAATTTACGAAGTGTCTCGTCGTCCCGAAATTCGGGATGAGTAGTCAAATGTTTTTCAAAATTTTTCCTAGTCGCCCTGAAACGCAGCCTAAACTTAAATATAAATTTTTGTCGATTTTATAAATTATTACAAAGGTTTGATGAATTTTTAGACTGATTTCACGAAGAACACATCGTTAAAAACTGTGATAAATTTTTTTTAATAACCAAACATTGAAGGAAATAATAAAAAAAAACTATTGATAGACAATTTCTTTAAAGTTAACGATTCCCTTAACTTAAGGTATTATACGGATAAATTCATACACAGAACGTTTAGAATCCATACGTCGATCAAACCGAATGTGTGTGAAAGTATCCTCTCTGTTCTTTTATACTTTCAGGGCTCTACTTCAGAAGCATGAAGTTATCCTACTCAAAAACAGGATACATAAAAAATAATTCCGTAAAAAAGATATCCCTAGTTTTTACAGTGATGAATATGATTTGAATTGAGTTTGATTTGAAGATTGAAATTAGTCGCATCGGGTTATCAGCCGTCGCAAAGCTTCACTAGCGACGGGCGCACTCGAATCTAATATCATTTCGCCAATTCAATTTTATCAATTAGATTTTCCGACGGAATGTTTCGATACGTATAGTTCTAATTTCTGATAGAATTTTGATGATTTTAATTTGGGAATTTAATCTTTAATATTTAACGAAAGCATTTCAAATAAGAAGGCCATCATAAGGTAGATGCACGGGTAATCGTCACTGCATTAGTTATTGTCAGATGGCCCAATATTTTTCGTATAACAAGACTCGCTCTTGCGCGTGTGATAAAAAATGTGATTTTAGGTCAGTTTAAATATCCTTTCATCAAATTAGTATACTTTTCTCGTGTTAATACTTTGTTTATGTGCCTGACGACAACTATAACGCATTTGCACAATTTGAATTTTAATCGTGAGTAAAAATTGACTCCAATCAAATATCATGTGAAGTGATCAAAATTGTGTTTTTCTATATCTGCTTTAATCGGTTAAGTCCTTCGTGAAAATAAGAATGGTGTTTCAAATAAAATTATAAGCATTTTTAACCCTCAGTTACCCCACGTGTTTTAGTACCCTTTATTACTCCACGTCGCTTTCGGCGTACACCAATCCGCCTGAGTCTGATTATCGGTTCAGCATAAAATAGGGCTTTCAAACTACCCCTCCCCCTACCCGGGTCCTGGCCTTCTACGCTGGTTATACAGAAATTGCGCCGCTTTCAAAAACCCTCTGGGTCATTTTGACCACCGCGGGGTAACTAAGGGTTAATTCCCAATTTGGTTTAAGGTGACGATGACAAGTACATTTACCTTATATATAAATCTATACTTATCTCTAGAAGAAACGAATATTTTTGGTTCCTAAAATTTGGTTGATTTAACCAAAATCTTTGTTTATTTAGCCAAAATTTTTGTTCAATGAACCAAATTCAGTGGTCCAATCGATTATTATTCGTTCATGCATATAGAGATATAATTTCATCTTTGTGGAAAATAATATATGTACAGACTGCATTGCGAAAAAAAGCTTACAAAAAACGCATATTAAATATACGTAACAATGACAAGCAAAAGTATTTGCTTACTTTGTAATTAACTCCAATCATCTATTTGGAAACAATATTATCAAGTGAGTTCTAATCGCCCCATCTTCATATTCGACAGATTCCGATATTATCAAAGAATATATCGTCATTGAAAAAAAATCATTCTAGTTATCCAAAATTATCAAGAAATACTCTTTAAAACAGCAATTTTTTTACCAGGGCCCACAGTGTTTGAATAATTAATATTTGTTTCGTAATATTTAAGTTTACCCAAAGACTACAAGTTGGGGGCTCGGTTGGAGGACTACAGCCTTAGTATTCCAATGTCACCATGAGCTATCAAATTTTGATAATAAATTTTTAAGCTTATCTAATTATAATAATAAATTTATAAAGTCGACTCAACAAAGTTTTTTAATTTTTTTAAAATACTTCAATCCTCGTATAGAATTATCAAAATTTCAATTTGAAAATGAAAAAAAGGAAGTCTAGATTTTAGGTGAAAAATTCAAGTACTCATGTACAAAAGGACAAAAATAATCAAACAAAAAAAGGATTAAAAATGTGACAGACTAGTAGCTTTAAAATAAAGACACTAAATTTAACCAATAATTATCGCTTACGAAGAAGAATACAATTTGGAGGAACTGTATGACCACAGTTTTTTCTCATTTTAATCTTAGAAATTCTCTATGTCATATTATACGCATTGGATACTAGTACATACTGGACAATACGTATTTTTTCGCACTATAGAATTATAAGATGAATGAAATTTAATAATTTTTTATGAGAAGTGATTTGATAATACTTTTTGTAACAAATTATTAGGAACACATTCTCATTACAATGCACGCAGACTTTTTAAACTCAAAAGAAAAACGCTGAATTGCTTAAAAAACAGTTTTGGTTTAACTTACTGAAAATGCTACTAAAAAATCGAAAATTCCATTTCTGGTCAAACAGCGTTTGTTTTATTCATAGAAAACTATATTTAAATCAAGAAGATTAAACTCTACTAAAAAAGACAAATTGTCAACAAAATGCATGAATTTTCAACTAAAAACCACAAATTTTCAACAAAATAGTTAAATTTCTATGTAAAGAAAGAATTTTTAGTTAAAAAGATGAAGTTTCAACTAATGAGACTACTTTTCTACTAAAAAAAATATGAATTTGAAACAAAATAAATGAATTTTCAACTGAAGATGAATTTTCAATAAAAAATATAATATGTCAATTTTTAATTACAAAAATTTATTTTCAACAAAATGGTTACATTTTCAACTAAAAATAGAATAGATCAAGTTTCAAGTAGGAAAATAATTTTTTTTTTAATTTCAACAAAATAGTTAAACTTTCTACCAAAGAAATGGACTTTTAACTATAGTAACTACATGCATTTTTAACCAAAAATAAAATAATTAAATTTTTAGAAAAAAATGTTCACCCAAATAAAATAAATTTTCAATTAAATAGTTACATTTTTAACTAAATTTAATTTTCTACCAAAAAAGACACAAATTTTCAAAAATACACATAAATTTTCAACTAAAGATAAATTTTCAACTAAAAATAGGAGTCTACCAAAAAAAATAAATTGTCAATAAAAAGCATGAATTTTCTAATAAGAATCATAAATTTTAAATTGAAAAAATATAATTTACAACCCTATAGTTTAATTTCTAACCAAAGAATAGAATATTTATCCAAAAAGATGAAGTTTTAAATAATGAGACTACTTTTCTACCAAAAGAGACCCATTTTTAACAAAATAGTTGAATTTTCACCTAAAATATAATTTTAGTTAAAAAGCTAATTTTCGGTTTAAGAAAAGCTCATTTTCAATCAAAGAAATAAATTTTAAACCAACAAGATAAATTTTAAACGAACAAGAATCATTTTCTATCCATGAAGAGTAATTCCTAACAAAATACATAAATTTTCGAACAAATATTTGAATTTCAAAAGAAAGGTTTGAACTAATATTTCAAATAAAGACAGGAATTTTCAAACAAAAATAGAAGAGGAAAATTTTCAGTAAAAGAATAAATGAATCTTTAACCAAATAACATTATTTATAACGAAATAGTTACATTTTCAACTGAACAGATGATTTTGAAATCAAGAAGATTAAATTTCTATAAAAAAAAGATAATTTTTCCACAATAAATGGAATAGTTAAATTTCCAGTAAAAAATTAATTTTTAATAAAAGGAATTATTTTCAATTGAAGAAATAAATTTCCAAACAAAAATATTAATTTCAAAGCAATAGGACTAATATTCTACCAGAAAAAGATTAATTTTTAACAACATGCAGGAATTTTCAATCAAATAGTCGAATTTTTAACTGAAACAAAAAATAAATTTTCAACTAAACAGGAAATAGTTAAGTTTTCAGTAAAAAAATTTATTTTTAACCTCGATCTTGCTCGGTCTTTGTATTTCCCCCCACATTTGTACACAGACCTTTTAAAATTAAAGGTCCTATCACAGACATCTGTAATTTGGTGATTGTGAATTCTCTTTTGTTAAATCTCCTTTGGCTTTAACGAATACATTCCCATCACGTACTTCGTGCTTCGCACTCGATTTTGTTCAAAATGTGAAATTTTCGACATTATACGCTCGACATTATTATAACAAATGTATATTAAATTTGTTTCTGTACGTCGGCCTGTGATTGCTTATTCAGATATTGCAAAATAAAGTAAAAATTGTATTTAGCATGATTACTTTAATATTTGTTCCTGATTTTGCATTTAATTTTATCCTTAGCTACCGTGAAAATTTTATATCATTTCAATAAATGTATATTATTACAATTCATAATATGCATAGATATTAAGAACAAATGTATTTTGCATGTCTTGCTTTTATAATTGAAAAAAGTGTGCATCATATAAAAAAAATTTGTTATGCATTTTATTGCAACTTGTGTCGTTTTCCCATAAATTTAATTTGTTTATGTTCAGTGTTATTTTTTACGATTTGAACCAAAAATATGCATGAAAATAAGATTACGCATCCTATCAAAAAATAAAAAATATGTAGCTCTTTTCTGAGTGAACAACTTTTGTCTAATAATTTTTTTTCGTGGTTTGTGTCGTTTGTTCAAAAGTTTAATTTATTTTATTCTTTAATCAGTTTTTTACAAATGAAAAAAAACTACGCATCCCATCAAAATGTGAATAATGATAAATTTGTAAATCTTTTTTGAGTGCACACATTTTTTCTATTCATATTTTTTCGTATCTTGTATAGTTTGACTGCAAAATGGAATTTTTTATTTTTCATTATTTTTTTGTGCGATAAAAATTTGAAATTTCGATTTTTCAAGAAAATTAAAAAAAGACTAATAACAATATTGTAGGGTGTTCAAAAAGAAACATTTTTCTTTCTTGACTTTTTTTCATATCGTGCGTTGTTTGGCTTAACATGTTCATTTTTGTTCGTTTTTTGGAATTTTTTAAATGCTATAAGTCCGGTAATTTTTCTTCCATCAAAAAAAGTTATAGAAAAATTTTGTTCACTTTTTTGAGTACTATTATTACCCGTCCATAGCATTTTCAAATATTAACAAAAGTGTTTTCAAACATTTTCAAAATTGCTCACTCTTTGAATTTTTATCCAAAATGGCTGGCTAACGAACTTGACCTTCATTTTAGAACACTTAAAGAGTATACCAAAGCTCAATCCAATACGTTAATTCTTTTGAAAGTTATCGTGCTAACAAACTAAAAATCTACAGACTAAAAGACAGACAGTAAAAATCTGATAAAAAATCCCGCTTTTATCTGTAGGACTTTCGTTTAATGATACTGAACACAACTTTCATTCATTCATTAAACGCGAAAATGATCCTCCAAAAAGATTAGATGCAGAACGAGAAAAGTATTGTGACCGACTCACCACGTTTAAGTTTCTCCAATGGTTCATGATGAACCTGATGGTTTGAGCTGTGGAGCATTGAAGTATCATGATGATTCCCATGGATATCGTGATGTTGCATCGAATTCTGAAGATGATCACCAGAATGCAATCCTGCCATTGTGGCTGCGGCCGCCACGTGTTGATGGTGTTGAACCGACAACCCTGCAGCCGAACCAGTCACCAGGTCCTGGAGACAGAGTTCTCCATTGCCTCCACCGCCGCCGGCGAGTTCGAGGCTCCCCCCGCCCCCGCCACGCTCCATACTGTAAAACGTTAACGTCGTGCCGACGGTTCCGACCACTTCTCCAAGGATCACCTTCCGCCCGAAGAATCTCTATCCAATGTTTTCAAAACTTTGAAAGATTTCTCATCACTTTGATTATCCTTTCGTAGTCCTTTAACTTGCAGATGATAAGCTGACGTTCAGGTTTCTGTAGTCACAAATATTTGATTAGATCTTGAATGAACACTTGTTTTCCGATGAGTATTTCCACAGGCAATCACTATTGAACAATCACTCTCTCGCAACTGTCAGAGAAGCTTGCACCTTATCACCGAACAACGAACACGTGCTATGCCTCTCCATCGACAGCTGGTTAACTAGAGAAACCTCCGAGTCTCTTGTCCGTCAACTGTCACGTGGGACCCCACTCCCGCAAAAGAGCGTAAAATCCTCCCAATATCTGACAACCGCACGAGGACAATCACCTGCTAGGTGATACCAGTAAAAATACGCAATTTGATAAACCAGACAACTGCTTTCAGGTGATGTCAGTTAAACTTGTAATTTGTTGGATTGATCTTGTTGCCGAATAAGCGATATCAGTCAAACTACCCAATTTAGGGAACCACTTCTTGGAAAACCGCACAGCCCTTATCAGAAAAAGCTCACAGTAGATGTTACCAACCGAACTACCCAACTTAACGAAAACCTTCGGACAAACCTTTTTAGGCGATATCAGCCAAAGTAGACAGCTTAGTCAAAAACTTCTTGTTATAAAACTCGGATGACACTCGCGTGATGGAAGCTACTTCCTGAGACCGCGTTTCGGCGACTGAGGGGATTATCGACACGTCGGATTTACATCGAGCCTACCCCGACGGGAGGATCGAGGTTAAGGAGCCCGCCACGAGGTTAAGGTTACGCGACTCCGGCTCTCAAACGCACGCGGTCAAGAGAGAGAGGAAGCGTGTCAGGTAGATAGGTAGGTCGTAGGTGGCCTGACGAAGTAGGTGGTGCAGTAGCCGAGTTGGTGGGTCGGGTCGAATAAGCTTAGTCGGTTGAGCCTTTCGGACTGCCTGCCGGCTTAACTCTCTAAGTCAATAAGCCGAGCGGATCTAGTGGTCTTGGCTGCTGCACTGACTGCCTTCCTTGCTTGCCGGGCGGGCTGCCTGACTGTCTGACTGCGCCTCTCCTGTTGTGAACGATCTTACACCCCCTCTCCAACGCCCCCACGAAACCCTCTCCACCGGCGTGGCTGGTGTCACCCCGCCTCTTGTCAACCCCACCCTGGTCAACTAAAAAAGTAGAGGGAGAGGGGACACTTCGACCCTGGCAATATCACTATAGCTATTAGCTAGTTGGAACTTGGGATGCGCCAGAAGAGCCACGGTTTCCAGATCAGCACCCCTCCTACGCGCAGCACGAGCCTAAAGGGCAACCCCTACTACCCCCGACAGCCCCTAGTCTAAAATTGACCCCCACGCATCGAGTTGCGAGGGGAACTCACCCCTTCGACAGATCCAAGCCCCACCCCGTTTCTGACGTCGGAGAGGATCGTTGCCCACGGTTCCTTACTACACTACGAGGTGCTTGGATGATTCTTGTAATGTGTTTTTTTTTTGGCTTTTTGTTCGAGAGCAAATATATGAATGTAGTGACTTGAGGAGGTGGAGATCAATCTCTAACAGGTTTGATGGAGTCGAGTGAGTTTGATGTGTGGGCCGAGTGGGAGTTGTTATTGGATAACAAAATTTTCTTTGTTTGATTTGCCTTTATCAACTCTAAATGTTTAAGATAGGCATACAAATTGTGAAAAAAGAATGATATAAAACCTTTAGTCACAAATGGGGCACCCTTCACTTATTAATCGTGCATTATAAATAATAATTTTTTCATGGTTTATATACGTTTTTTGCTTAAATTAGCATATTTGCAAGTAGGTTTGGAACTTATTCCATTCGTTAATTATTCTGAAAAAATGCTAGATAAAAATAATAAGAATTAATGTCGAACGTAAAACGAATGTTCAAATTTGTCACAATGAAGAGTTAAGACTGAAGGTCATTTACAAAATACGTGATAACTATATTTTTCAGGAAATTTTAACCCCACCCCATCGCATGATGCTTTTAAAATCTAAATACATGGAGAACGATACTTTGACAAACCCCTCCGCCACCCTGAACGTACCAAGTATTTTGTGAATGATTCCTAATATTTATATTATACATAATACGCAAAAAATATTTTAATTACCCAGATTATGACACGATAAACTCAGCAATTAAATATATAAGACTAAGTGAAATACATGTGTGAATGAATTCCGAAAATCAATAATATTTTCGTGTTTTGCTGCCAAGTCTATTCAGAGCAGATTTAAAAAAAAACGTCTTTGTTAAGGTGTTATCGGCCTTATCTGCGATATACTCGGGTCGTCACCGTCACGTGCCTTATGGTATACTATATAGAGGAAATTCTGATAGAAGGCCAGTCAATGAAGCATTTCCTCGGAACACAATTTCAGAATGAAGATGATATATGGGCATTCGTGTAATGTTGATGCCTTGGATGAAGATATGAATCTGCAGGGAAAAAGTTAAATTATAAATTAAAGACATTAAAAAGATCTAATATTTGTTTGATTGAATTTCGAGATTGGTTAATTTATTTACTTGGAAAAAAATAAAAACCGGCAAAAGTAGCCACTTTCTAATATTGGCAATTATAATTTTTCGGAGTGAAGTTGGTCCAAAAGTGCTGAAAGTAGGAAAAGGCGTTTCTTTTCTTATAAACATAGAATAACTTCGTGGCTTTTCATTTTACAAAATTATGCGTTTCAGTCCACGGATAGTTATCAGTTCTGAATAAATAAACAAAATAGTAAATCGCTTCTTGATAATTAGGAGAAGAGATCATTTTTTTATAACAATTATTGCAGCTGTAATTTTTGAGATAGAGGGCTCACATTTTTCCAGAATGTATGTGAAGACTTTTACTAATTGCAATAAAATTTTGAAAATTTTCATTTGTGAATTGACTGTTTGAAATTTGGGTCAATTTACAAACAACGTGCGGCTCAGGGTCTGACGTCGGAGTGGGGGAAGCAGATTACGCGTGGGAAGCGTTCGTGCTTAAATTGAATTATCGTCTTCAAAATGCGTCAGCTGCAAAAATCTCGTGAACAAAGCAACATATCTATTATCTATACGTTCTATTTTTTGATTTTGGCTAACTTTTTACGCTGATTAACAATCCAGCATCAAAAGTTCGCAAATAGTATATCTATCAGTTCAAATGTATAAGGATATTTTTATTACTTTCACTAATTACACAATTCCTGAAGTAATTTTTGCATTGAATATGAACTGCATTTCATCCTTTTGAAATTTCTTCAATCAGGTTTGAAAAAACGTGTATAAAATTAAAAATTGATTTCAGTTAAACGCAGGTCGTGACGTTTTATAAAAAATTGAGAAGTAAAGGACAGAACATATGATAAAAATATTCAAAGTGTTTTTCTGTACACACAGCGTATTTATTTAACACAATGGGTATAAAGATACAAAGAGAAGAACAAATTTATATGTATACTTGATCTATGCCTGTTTCTCGCAAGCTCAAATTCATCTACTCTTTCGTCGCTTTCCAAATTTATTCAATACGAAAAATATAAAAAAACTAATATCGGAAGAAATGTGTCTATATTTCTAATGTACGCCTGTTTTTTGCAATGTAAAATTCGTCTTCACTTTTATCTCCTTGAGTATTTCTTCAACACAAACAGTTTAAAGATGCAACTGTCAGAAGAAATGTGTACACGGAAAAATTTCTATTTTTGAAACAGAAAAATACTAAACAATATAATTAACAGTATACTGAAATATATTTGAATAAAGTAAGTTTCTTTTTTTGAAGCAGCCAACTGCATGTACGATTCATAAGATTTTCATAATTTTCAATTACCTACGTGACTTCGTGAATTTAAAATGTCATTCAAAATTGAAACGTCACGTGGAATTTTTGGCTAGTAACAAAGAAGTAAACATTTTCTAATTTTGCATCCAAGTTTCGGAAACATATAGAAATTTTAAAACAATTTCTGCTTTTAATTCCAGTTGTTTTTATTTTAATTTTGCCTTTCTGAGCTGCATGCTTTTTATACGTAAACTATCAAATGAATTATAAATTTGAAACATCTGTGGAAACAATTTCCATTCAATCAGCGCTACATTCAGCCTTAAACTATATTGATTTCAGCTATATAAGACTATGCTGTAAGGATTTAAGAATATCATTCATTAACAATAATACAGAAAATAAATGAATATATAACGATGCATACATGAAGTATGTATATAAAATTAATAATTCGCTTTCTCTTCCATTTCAGTGAAATGGAATAATAAATTTTTCATTTCATGCACATCTCTTCCAACATTAATGAAGAAAGTTGAAAACAGTAAGAAATTAATTATGTACATTTCCACCATGTGCGAATTTTTGATGAAGGATTGTTAATCAGTGCAAAAAGTTAGCCCAAATTAAAAAAAAATATGTTGCTTGGTTCACGATATTTTTGCAGCTGGCGCATTTTGAAGACGGTGATTCAATTTGAGCGCAAACGCCTCCCACGCGTAAGCTGCTTCCCCCTCTCCGCCGTCAGTCACTGAGCCATACGTTGTCCGCAAATGAATCCCAATTGCAAGCAGTCAATTCAAAAATGAAAATTTAAACAATTTTATTGCAATTAGTAAAAGTTATAAAAAAATGATCTCTTCTCCTAATTATCGTGGATCAATATACTATTTCGTTGATTCATTCAGAACTGATAACTGTCCGTGGACTGGAACCGCGATTTTGCAAGATGAAAATTAACGAATTTATCCTATTTGTTTATAAGAAAAAATGTATTTTCCTACTTTCAGCCCTTTTTTACCAACTTTATTCAGAAAAGAAATCCGAGTAGTGTTTTGGATACTACAAATGTTTTTGATTAAAACCTGAAAAAAAAACAGACAATCATTGAGCAATTACAGAAAAAACTGGGGTTTCTATTAGAACCGATTTTTGGTTCCAAAGTAGCTGCAAGAAAAAGGAACCTCTCTTGCTGAAAAGGAACCCAAAATTATAAATGGTTTTTGAAGGAACACAAAGTATGGATTCGAATTGTTCTATAGTAGAGCCTTTTTTCACTTCTGCCTTGACTCACTTCGAAGATTTTACAAGTTAATGATGCACATTTTACTTTGTCATTCTGAAAAAGTAACAGTTAAATAGTACAATATATAGTACAATGCTGAAATAAAATTACTAGTTCAAAATCCGGGCTCCGAAGCTTTGATATTTTCGAAATAAGGCTCAGTTTTATAATTAAAAAATGAAAGATACCAATAAAAAATTATTTAAAAAAATTAGTAATGAATACCAATTAAGTTATAATAAAGTAAAACATTTGATTATCTTTTTGATTCAAGTTAACTATTTTTGATTCAAAGTTAAAATCTTTTTTAGTTAAAATATCAATTATTACCTTTGTTGTTAGGAATTAATCTTTTTTAGTTCGATTCGACTTGTTGAAATTTGAACTCCTTTGTTAAAAATTTATTTTTTTGTTGAAGATTCATCATTTTAGTTGGAAATTTATGGATTTAATTGAGAATTTAATTTTGTTGTTAAAAAGTTAAAAATTCGACTTGTTGGAAGTTGAACTTCGGTGTTAAAAATTTATTTCTTTGTTGAAGATTCATCATTTTAGTTGACAATTTATCTACTTTGTTAAGAATTTAATTATTTTGTTAAAAATTCATCTTTTTGGTAACAAATTTAACTATTTTATTAAAAATTCAACTGTCCTTTCATTATTCAATAATCTCAGTGCAATAGTACAATATATAGTACAATACTGAAATATAATTACAATTTCAAAATCCAGGCTCAGAAGCTTTGATATTTTCGAAATAATGCTCTGTTTTATAATTATAAAATGAAAGATACCAAAAAAAAATTATTTAAAAAAATATTAATAAATATCTATTAAGTTATGATAAAATAAATCATTTAAGTCACTTTAATAATTCAACAATCTCAGTGCAATAGTAAAATATAATACTATTGCACGGAAGTTTTGATGTTTTCAAAATTCAGGCATGTTTTATAATTAATAAATTAAAGATACTGCAAGAAAAAATTATTCAAAAAATTAATAATGAATACCAATTAAGTTATGATAAAATGAAACATTTAATCAAAAGTTCAGTTGTGGAGTAAAAAGTTTGTAAAAAAATCCATTTCAAATCAGGCCAGAACATTAGAAAAATATGTTCAAAATTAAGAATGGCGGCGGTTTTTTAGAAAATATTAAAAGTCGATTCTCTCAAAAAATCTACACTTATATTTTTTGCCAATTTTTGTCGAATTTTTACTTTAATAATACTTTTTGTGAGTTTTATGCGGAGTTAATAACTTTTGTGACCAGTAAAATTTTTTAAAAATAAAATCGAATTTTCTCATTTCGCTCAGAAGATACGAAAAAATGTTCAGATAAAAGTTTGCGAGTCGAAAAAAAGTTATATATATTTATAATACCTCTTGCTTTTTTGCGATATCTTGCATCGTTTACGCGAAGAATTCAAAAATGATATTTTTACCAAAAAAATTCTTCCGGCTTAAAAAATGATTCAGCTCGCATCAATCAGATAGTACGCCTTTCTTTCTATTAGGAGAAACTTTTAAAAATATGGGGAAAAATTAGAAAGGTGGTGTTTTCCAGAAAATACTTTTTTCATGTTTTCAAATTTTAAGAAAAAAATAAGAAAGATTTTCTGAAAGCCCCCACCTTTTTTATTTTCCCCCATATTCTGTGCATGTTAAAACTGAAAAAATGTAAGATTTACTATAAATGTAAAATTTGTTATTTAACCAAAATCAGACATATTCAGCAGAGTTGAAATTTTTATTTGACATGAAGAAATGTATCTTTATTGTCAAATATCAATCAAAAGTTGTATTTTTGCAGCAGACTAAAAATGATTATTTTCCATATTTTCATTCCATTATATAAATTGAAATAGTTATTTTTGAAAGCCGGAACTTAATCAAAACAATAAATTTCGAACAAAAATGGAAGAATTACATTTTCAGTAAAAATAATAAATTTTCAACAAAATAATAAAGTAAATATTCAAATAAAGTGATGAATTTTCGATTTAAAAAAATCTTAACAAAAAGTGTAATAATTGATATTTATACCAAAAAAATATTTTAATTTTCAATCCGAAACAGTTAAATTAATCCAAAAAATGAGATTTTTCAACCAATTACTTGAATCCTTAACCAAAACAGACTGATTTTCAAACCAAAAAGAGGAATTTTTGACCAAAAAGTTGAAGTATGCATTTTCTATCAAAATAATTGAATTTTCAATCCAAAAAAACGAGAAATAAATTTTAAACTAGAAAAGGTAAATATTCTAACAAAAATGGAACAGCTATATTTTTAGTGAAAAAAAAAAATATTTTCAACCCAAAAAAGACGAATTTTAAACGAAATTTGTTAAATTTTTTAGCAAAGAAATTAATTTCTAAATAAAATAATTAATCTTCAACCAAAAAAAAAATCAATTTTTAACCCAATAGTTGAATTTTCTACCAAAAAAAGACAAATTTTCAACAAAATAGATGAATATTCAACAAAATAAATAAATTTTCGACAAAGAATCGAACAGTTAAATTTTCAGTTGAAAAAGTTAATTTTCAATTAAAAAACGAATTTTTCATCAAAGAAATTAATTTTCAAACAAAAAGATTAATTTTCTATCAAGAAGATTAATTTTTAACAAAATGCATGAGTTTTAAACCAAATTTTGACATTTTAAAGGAATTTACAAACTAGTAGTTCAATTTTTAACCAAAGAAACGAATTTTCAAGCAAAAAGGTGAATTAGTGAATTAGAAAATTAATATTCCATCACAGAAGACAAAGTTTCAACAAAATACAGAAATTTTCAACCAAATAGTTGAATTTTCAAATGAAGAAGATAAATGTTAATCCAGACATGGAATAGTTAAATTTTTAGTTAAAAAATTCAGTTTTAAGAAAAAAAAACAAGAATTTTTATGACAATAGTTAAATCTTTAAGCAAAGAAATTAATTTTTAACTTAAATAATGAATCTTCAACATTAAAAATAATTTTTTATCTCAATAGACAAATTTTCAACAAAATAGATGAATTTTCAACAAAGAAGATTAAATGTCTATCAAGAAATATAAATTTTCAGTTGAGAAAATTAATTTTCAATAAAAAAAAACTAATTTCCAATCAAAGAAATGAATTCTCAACTAAAAACATTAATTTTCTACCATAAACATTAGTTTTTAACAAAATACAGCAATTTTAAGCCAAATTTTGAAATTTTAAAGGAAGTTTCAACCTAATAGTTTAGTTTTCAACCAAAGAAAATACTTTTTAACCAAACAGGATTTTGTATCCCAATAGACAAATTTTCAACAGCTTAGATAAATTTTCCAAACCAAACAAATGAATTTTTAACCAAACAGATTAATTTTTTATCAAGAAATATACATTTTCAGTTGAAAAAATTAATTTTCAACAAAAAAAAAACCTAATTTTCAATCAAAGAAAATACTTTTTAACCAAAAAGATTAATTTTAAACAAAATGCATGAATTCTCAACCAAAAGAGTGAATTAGTCACCAAGAAGTTTGATATTATACCACATAAGGCAAAGTTTCTACAAAATAGAGAAATTTTCAAACAAATAGCTGATTTTTCAACTGAAGAAGATAAATGTTAAATCAACCATGGAATAGTTAAAATTTCAGTTAAATATTTAATTTAGGACAGCAACAAATTTTCAACGAAATAGTTAAATTTTTATAAAAAAAAAAGATTTTCAACTAAAATGATGAATCATCAACCAAGAAAATGAATTTTTAACAAAGTAGTTCCACCTTCAAATAAGTAGTTGAACTTTGAACCAAAAACCGTATAAAAATATTAAAACTAATTTAAAAAAATTGTAAGCAAATGAAAAAAATGGTGTCATTTATACTGAATTCACTGGAATTTTCTCGCTATTATGAAACATTTTTCTAAATCATATACAACGTTTTCAAATCGTATAAGATGTTTTGTAAAATATATAATAAAATGTTGGAAAAAATGTTTTTTTCTAGAGGAGGAGTAATTAGTGCGGGCTTAGCAAGCACAATGTTCTAGTTTACTAAAATAAAAGAGACCTCATTGCCAAGAATATTTTCTCTTTTAAGAACCTTGAGCGTAAGGTCCCTTTTTCACACTCTTGTCACCTTGCGACATTATAAGCCAAATAGAAAGCGTAACTCTAAATCAGTATTAACTAAAACTTTGTCTATTTCAGTTCTTTGAAGAAACTTCCTCTGCCCGCAGTTTTAAGGAGGATTAAAAATATAAAAGATAAAAGAAAAAAGAAAGAAGAAAAACGAATAAAGATGGCTCAAAGTGCTTCACTTCTAGCAAGACTTGTAGCTTCTTCAGTAACAGCTGCCAACAGAGCTGGGAAAATTATTCGCGATGTGATGAGTCAAGGAGAATTGAATATCGTCGACAAAGGAAAAAACGATTTGCAAACTGAAGCTGATCGTTCTGCCCAAAGATGTATTCTTGCTTCTCTCAATCAACAATTTCCTGGTGTCACAATCATTGGAGAGGAAGGTTCTTCCAACTGTGAAGTTCCATCCGACTGGATTGTCACTGATATGAATCAAGAAGTTCTCCAACTCGATTTCCCGGATCATCTTAAAAATGTTGAGGAAAAAAGCCTATGTGTTTGGGTCGATCCTCTTGATGGTATTTATTTATTTATTTTCGGATAATAGTATATTATGCGCCTAGGGGGACAAAAAGGAAAAAGAGGAATTTTGCACTAAACAGTTGAATTTACAACCTCAAATTATGCATTTTCTATCAAAATAATTGAATTTTCTATCAAATTAATTGAATTTTCAAACCAGAAAAACGAGGAGTAAATTTTAAAATGAAAAATATCAATTTTCTAACAATAATGGAATAGCTGCATTTTTAGTCAAAAAAATTCATTTGGCGCATACGATATTTTTTATAAAAAATGGATTATTTCAGACATTTTTTGAAATACTGTCATGGTTTCAGTCCATGTTAGATTTTGAATAAAGAAGCATGAAAGTTATGTTAACTTATTCCAAATTATCAAAAATTCAATGAAATAATTGCTGGAAATGTTTGGTAATTAACGGTAATTTTAGAGGTGATTTATGGTAACTTACCATAAATTACCTAAGATTCATTTTTTTTAATTTCCATAAATTTCCGGAAATTTATGAACATTTTCGCTGATCTAAGGTAATTTTACCATTATATATGGTAACTTACCATAAATTGCCCAAAATTCAATTTAAAAAATTGTCATAAATTTCCGGAAATTTTTGAAAATTTTCGATCATATATGGTAATTTTACCGGTAAATATGGTAACTTACCATAAATTATTCAAAATTAATTTTTAAAACTGTCCATACATTTCCGAAAGTTTATTCAAATTTTGGGTTATTAATGGTAATTTTACCGGTATATATGGTAACTTACCATAAATTACCTAAAATTCATTTTGAAAAATTGTCATAAATTTCCGGAAATTCATGAAAATTTTAGGTCACTTATGGTAATTGTACAGGTAAATATGGTAACTTACCATAAATTACCTAAGATTCATTTTTAAAAATTTCCATAAATTTCCGGAAATTTATGAACATTTTCGCTCATCTATGGTAATTTCACCGGTATATATGGTAACTTACCATAAATTACCTAAAATTCATTTTAAAAAATTGTCATAAATTTCCGCAAATTTATGAAAATTTTGGGTCATTTATTGTAATTGTACAGGTAAATATGGTAACTTACCATAAATTACCTAAGATTCATTTTTAAAAATTTCCATAAATTTCCGGAAATTTATTGAAATTTTGGGTCATTAATGGTAATTGTACAGGTAAATATGGCAACTTACCATAAATTACTCAAAATTCATTTTCAAAAATTGTCATAAATTTCCGGAAATTTATGAAAATTGTGGGTCATTTATGGTAATTGTACAGGTAAATATGGTAACTTACCATAAATTACCCAAAATTCATTTTCAAAAATGGTCATAAATTTCCGCAAATTTATGATAATTTTGGGTCATTTATTGTAATTGTACAGGTAAATATGGTAACTTACCATAAATTACCTAAGATTCATTTTAAAAAATTTCCATAAATTTCCGGAATTTATGAACATTTTCGCTCATCTATGGTAATTTTACCGGTATATATGGTAACTGACCATAAATTACCCAAAATTCATTTTCAAAAATTGTCAAAAATTTTCAGAAATTTATTAAAATTTTGGGTAATTAATGGTAATTGTACAGGTAAATATGGCAACTTACCATAAATTACCCAAGATTCATTTTCAAAAATTGTCATAAATTTCCGGAAATTTATGAAAATTTTGGGTCATTTATGGTAATTGTACAGGTAAATATAGTAACTTACCATAAATTACCTAATATTCAGTTTTTAAATTTCCATAAATTTCCGGAAATTCGTGAACTTTTTCGCTCATCTATGGTAATTTTACCGGTATATATGGTATCTTACCATAAATTACCCAACATTCGTTTTCAAAAATTGTCATAAATTTCCACAAATTTATGAAAATTTCGGGTCATTTATGGTAATTGTACAGGTAAATATAGCAACTTACCATAAATTACCAAAAATGCTGAAATTTATGAAAATTTTGGGTCATTTATGGTAATTTTACAGGTAAATATGGTAACTTACCATAAATTACCTAAGATTCATTTTCAAAAATTTCCGGAAATTTATGAACATTTTCGCTCATCTAAGGTAATTTTACCAGTATATATGGTAACTTACCATAAATTGCCCAAAATTCATTTTAAAAAATTATCATAAATTTCCGGAAATTTTTGAAAATTTTCGCTCATTTATGGTAATTTTACCGGTAAATATGGTAACTTACCATAAATTATTCAAAATTAATTTTTAAAACTGTCCAAACATTTCCGAAAGTTTATGAAAATTTTCGGTAATTTTCGTTAATTTACGGTAATTTGATCAGTTATATAAATCTAGTTGAAACTCAAAATTTCTCCTTATAATTAGCTATAGAATACAAATTATTAATTATTTTTTCAAATATCACCCCATAAGTCTGATTTATAGCGTCCCAAAAAAATCCCATAAATGAAAAATTGGTTTTTCTTCATTTTTAGCGCCAATTATTATTTTGTTGCCGTTCTTTTGATAAAAATTATATTCAATGCATGAAATATTACTTTCTGTTGATAATTATATGTTTAAATACATTTTTTAAACAATATATTATTGTTTATAGCAACTTTTTTCTTAGAATAGAGTTCGAAAGTCGCGGTTTATTCCGAAGTTTTTAATTTTCTAGATAAAGCGAGGCAATAATGAAATAAATTTAACAGAAATAATTGTTTAAACCATCTATTATTATTTATAACAATATTCTCTTAGAATAATGCTAAAAAGTTGCAGTTTATTCTAAAATTTTTCGCTTTTTGTCCACTTTTTGTTTTTAATGAAGTAATAATTAATTCAAGTTAACAAACATAATTGCTTAAACAATTTATTATTATTTTTATTAATATTCTTTTTGAATAGTGCTTAGAAAGGTGCGGTTTTTCTCTTAAATATTTACCTTTTTGTCCACTTTTTTCTTAGTGAGATAATAATTAATACAATTTAATAAACATAATTGTTTTAATAATTTATAATTGTTTATAGCTATCTTCTCTTAGAGTAATGCTAGAAAGTTGTTTGAAATATCAACTAATACATATTTCGTTCAGAACTCATCTTTTTTGGAATACAAATTTAATTATTTGGTTGAAAGTTAAACTCTTGTTAAAAAATAATTTTCTTAGTTGAAGATTAATTATAATTAAAAATTCATCTATTTCGTTGAAAACTGAGTTATATTGTTGAAAATTCATTTTTTATTTGGTTGAAAATTAATTTTTGTACTGAAAATTTAACTGTTCCAGTTAAAGATTTAACTATTTTGTAAAATATTATTTTTGGTTCTTAATTATTTTTTATAACTGCAAATTTAACTATTCCAGTTGATGCAATTTTTAATTTTTGATTGAAAAATTATATTTTTTAGTTGAAAATTCGTCTTTCTGTCGAAATTAATATTGTTGGTTGAAAAATAATCTTTTTGGTTTAAAATTCAACTACTATTCTAGTTGAAGATTCATCATTTTCGTTAAAAGTTCCTAACTTTGTTTGAAAATTTAACTATTTTTTTGAAAATTAGTTGTTTTTTGTTGAAATTTTTTTTTTAGCTGAAAATTTAACTATCCAATTTTTGGTAGACAATTTATATTTTTCAGTTGAAAATTCATCTATTTTATTAAAAATTCGTCTTTTTTATAGAAATTAATGTTTTTGGTTAAAATTTAATCTTTTTGCTTAAAAATTCAACTATTCGAGTTAAAAATTAATAATTTTAATTGAAAATTCATCAGTTTGGTTGAAAATTAATTTTTGAAACTGAAAATTTAACTATTCCATTTATGGTTGAAACTTGATCTTTTTTAGTTCAAAATTCAACTACTTGGTTGAAAATTTGTCTTCTTCAGTTGAAATTCATATATATGGTTAAAAATTCATCTTTTTAGTAGAAAATTAATGTTCTTGTTTGATAATTCATTTTTTCCAACTTCAAGTATTCCAGTTATAATATTCATAATTTTAATTGAAAATTCATCTTTTTTGTTAAAAATAAAACTACTGGGTTGATAGTTAAACTCTTTTGTGTAAAATTAATCTTTTTCGTTTAAATTTCTTCTATTCCAGTTGAAGATTCATCATTTCTGTTGAAAGTTCATCACTTTGGTTTAATTTTTTTTGTGTGAAAAATTAATTTTTTCAACTGAAGATGTAAATAATACGTTTCCAACTATTTGACAAAGAAATGATGTATTTTGTTAAAAAATCGTATTTTTTGGTAGAAAATTAATCTTTTTGGTTAAAAATTTAACTTTCTCGTTGAAGATGCAATATTTTTTCTTGAAAATTTAGGAATTTGAAGCGGTTTAAATTGAATTTAATTATTTTTTTTTGCAATTACAAGTTTTCTTTTTTTTCAGGAACTTCTGAGTACACACAGGGACTCGTGGAGCATGTTACAGTTTTAGTGGGTGTAGCAATTGGCGAAAAAGCAGTCGCTGGAGTTATTCATCAGCCGTATTATAAAAATACTGAAAACGGAACGCTAGGTAGAACAATTTGGGGAATTGATGGAATTGGCGTTGGAGGATTCAAACCAAGGCCACCTCCTAGTGGAAAGCGAATTCTTACCACAACTCGGTAAGATTTGAAAAAATAATTGATCATTTACTATTTTCCTGTCTAAAAAAAAGTGATTTTACCAAATATCTCGAAAATATCGGACACGTTTTTGCCGAAAACCTGATCGGCTTTTCATTACTTGAAATTGTTTTATGTCCTAAATTTAAAATTCTGAAATAAAATCTACAAATTATAGAAAATCGTATGCGAATTGAGAAGCATTTTTAATTTTTAAAACTTTAATACTAATTTAATAATAATAATAATAATTTTTAAAAAAGAATTTTAATATAAAAACATAAAGTTTCCAAGAAGACTTAAAATTTTTTTAATTTCTAGGATTTGTCAATGTTTTTCACCGAAAATTAGCATTTTCCAATCAAAATCATCAAGATTCCCAATTTGAACAATTATAGGTTATGTTAGCATTTTTCACCGAAAATAAATATTTGCAATCAAAAATTAATATATTACAAAGAATAAAACCGTTCACGTTTTTCGGTGTTTTTAATTTAGAAGGAATATATTTCTTAAAGAAAATTCAAAACTTTCAACAATTTGAGGTTATGTTAGCGTTTATTTACACAAAATTATTATTTTAAAACATAAATCATTATAGTCGGAACAAGATTTGCAATTTTTGAATTGTTTCAGGCTATATTAACGTTTTTTTCACAGGAAATCGGTTATTTTAAACAAAAATCATTAGATTTCGAATAATATTAACAATTGTGAACAATTTTCTGTTATATGTTACTTATGTTAGTGTTTTTTCTTCGGAAATTATGTTAGTGTATTTTGGGATTGGCTACTGTTTTCCATAGGAAACTGGTATTTTTAATTTAAAAATTAGTTTTCAAACAAGATACACAACTTTCAACAATTTTAGGTTATGTTAGTTCAAATCGGCATTTTTAAACAGAAATGATTATAGCTCGAACAAGATTAGTAATTTTTTATCAGCTTCGGCTTATATTAATGTTTTTACAGGAAATCTATTATTTTATACAAAAATCGTTAGATTTTAAAGGTTCACATTTTTTTCACCAATTTTCGTTTACGTTAGCGTTTTACATCATAAATTAGTTTTTGAAACACAAATCATTATAATTTACAGGCTTAATTTTTTAAAACTATTTTGGATTATGTTAGTGTTATTCGTCGGAAATTTGTATTTTTAATATTTAGAAGTATATATTTACAAAAAGATTCGAAGAGTTAAAAAATTTGAGGTTATGTTAACGCTGTTTACGCAAAATTGGTATATAAATCATTATAGTTCGAACAAAATTTGTCATTTTTTAACGTTTTTTTTCACTGGAAATCAGTTATTTAAACCAATTCGTTATAGATTTGATAAGGTTCATAATTTTCGACCAAATTTCAATCACGTTAGCGTTTTACACCATAAACTGCTATTTTAAAACAATAATCATTGTAATTTATATAAGATTTAAAATCCTTGGACAATTTTGGACCATGTTAGTGTTATTCGTCGGAAATTGATATTTTTAATTGAAAAAATTTAAATATTATAAAAAAGATTCAAATAATCTGCAACAATTTGAGGTTATGTTAGCACGTTTGTTTGCACAAAATTGGTATATAAATTATCATAGTTGAAACAAGATTTGAAATTTTTAAAGAGTCTCGGGTTATATTAACGTATTTTTTCACAGGAAATCGGTTATCTAAAAAAAATATTAAATTTCGAAAAAGATTGACAAGTGTAATCAATTTTCTGTTATGTTTTGTTAGTATTTTCATTGGAAATTATTGGTATTTTTCATAAAAAATGATTAAATTTCAAAGAACATTTACAATTTTCTAACAACTTTAGGTTATGTCGGTGTATTTTGGGATTGTATTAGTGTTTTTCGTCGGAAATTGGTATTTTAAATTTAAAAAATAATTATATTTTAACGAAGATTCACAACTTGTTAACAATTTTAGGCTATGTTGACGTTTTACACCCGAAAGCGATATTTTTAGTAAAAAATCATTTTGAGCAATTTGAGGTTATGTTAATGTTTTTCACCAGAAAACGATTATTTTAAACCAAAATCATTAAATTTGAAAGAAGATTTATAGTTCGGAACCATTTTTTTATGTTATGATAGTATTTTTCGTCGAAAATTGGTATTTTTAATAAGAAATCATCGATCATCATTATTTTTTTTTATTCATCATTATTCTTCAGATTATAATTAATTCATTAAATCCGCCATTTTCTAACAATTTTAAGTTATGTCAAAATTGTGGATTGATATTCTGTATATTTAAAAAATATATTATATATCAATTCTGAAGTTAAGATATCGAATTTCACCAATTATCAAAAATATTTTTCTTGTTTTTCTTTTCTGTTATTTTAGGTAATAGATTCTACGAAATACAAAAATCATGTACTAATAGTAATTTTCTATTTTAATTTCAAAATGTTGTCAGGTAAAAAAACATCCCGTCTTTGTTTTCTAGTTAGTTTTATTTTATTATTTTTTACGTTTAGGCTGTAAAAAATTTAATTCCAATACTAAGATTAATGAAAATACTAATCGAAAAGAAAACAAAAAATTTAATCTGAAACATTTCATATCGATCAATTTTAAACTAAATGCGTTCAAAGTCAAATAATGTTAAAATGGAAGGTCTCAGAATTGTACAATAATAAATTTGAAGCCTTCGATATTAAATAATTTATAATAAGAGGCTTTCGAAATCTTTTAAATGTAAGTTTTCAAAATTGAAAATATTTTACTTTAATTTCAAAATTCGACAGATTCAAAATGAAGTATTGAAACTTTGAAAGTTAGAATTTTCAAGTTAGATGCGTTCTAAATTTGACAGTTCAGTGTCAATTTTTACGCTTTTAATTTAAACATTTTTTATTTTAAAATACTCAATTATTTCAGACCAAACCATTTTTAAGGTTTTAATTGAAAATTATCAAACTTGACAGCTTAGAATTGAAAATGGCTTTAATTCAAACGCTTTTAATTTCAAATTATTCAATTTTAAACTCTTTTATTACGAAATTGTTCACTTTAAAATCCTTTAAATTTGAAATTGTCCTAAATTCAATTTTTTAACGGGAAATTATTCAATTTTGAACATTTTTAATTTAAAATTATTCAAAACATATTACTTTCACACGCTTTTAATTCAAAATTATTAAATTTGGAGATCTTGAATTCAAAATTGTTCAATGTAAAACACTTTAAATTTTAAATAATTCAATTTTTAACCTTTCAAATTATTTAAAAAATTTTTTCAGAAATAGGAAAACATTTTCTTTGAAAATATAATTAATAGACTTACTAGGTATTCTTACTGATAGGAAACAATTTCGAATTCATGATTTTGCTAAAGAAAAATATGGACCTCATTTTGTTTTCATTATTATTTAAAAAAAAAAGTTAATAATAATTATTTCTTATATGTTAGGTTGGAATGACCGAGAAACATTTATTTTAACCATGAATAATCAGAAATTTTTTCTCAGCTCTGAAAAGCCACCTTGAAGATCAGTGAACATTGAATTTAAATTTCCTTTTTTACTGTCTTCTTTTTAAATGATTTATTTATTTTTTTATTTATAGATCACATTGCGACAGTACCGTGGAAGCTGCTCTAAATGCATTAGAAGCAACAGAAATTTTACGAGTCGGAGGCGCTGGACACAAGGTATTTTATCAATTTTTCACTCTTATGTTTTATTCCTAATTTTCATTACTTTTATTTTCTTATATCTTTATTGAAATTAAAAATAAAATAAAAAAGAGGACCGAAAAATAATGCAACCTCCAAATCCCCTTTCTTCTTTGTTTCTCGTCTTTTTTTATGAATTTTTATTTCCTAACATTGAAGATATAAACAATTGACAAATCTAATATTCATAAAATTTTTAAATAATAATAGCTTTTCCAATTTTTGAAATAATCATTCATAATTTTGAATTGAAAGCCCTTGAATTTTAATGAAAATATATATAATGATTTTTAATTGAAAAAATTTCAAACAAAACAATTTTAGATTAGATTAAATAAAAGTATTTAAAATTGAATATTTTGAAATTAAAAGTGTTTGAAATTAAACATTTTTTAATCAAAAGCTCCTAAAATTGAAAAATTTAAGAGTGAAAGTTTGAAAATTGGACAATTTTATCAGAAACATGTTCAAATTGTATCATTTTCAATTCAAAACGTTCAAAATTCAATAATTTGTAATGAGAGTTTTGAAAACTTGTTCATTCAAAATTCAAAGGAATTGAAACAGTATTATTTATAGTTAAAGGCATTCAAAATTGAATAATATAAAATTAAAAACGTTTGACTTTAAATAATTTTTAATTCGAAGTAATTAAATTTTTTTAATTTGAAATTAAAAACATAATTGAATATTTCAAAGTCAAAGCTAAAAAACGTTCAAAATGAAGTAATTTTAAATGGAATACATCAAAAGTGAAAAAATTTCACTACAGAACGTTGAAAATTAAACGAATCCGAACTTCATATAAAATTAAAAAAAGATTTAATTACCAAGAATTGTGATATTAAAACTTTTTAACTCAAACCCTTTGAAAAGTCAATTATTTTAAGTAAATTGAAATAATTTCAATCCATTTCAATTAGTTCTATTTGGATCTATATTGATTTTAAACACAATTTTTACTTCATAATTTTAAATCGTTTAATTTTTAGCACTTCATATTAGAATTAATATTTATTCTTGAAATCTTCCAATCAAATATTGTTCAAATTTACATAATTTTTTTTTAATCTTCAACTCAAAATCAGATAACTTTAAGTTATTACATTGAAAAATAAAATTAAAGAACAAAAAACACAAAACAAGATAGCTATGATTCCAATTTTTTAAACTGCACAATTTTAGGCTTTTAATAATAATCAATTTGAATCTTTTTTTTTTAAGTTGAGTTTGAAATATTCAATATTTTGGTACATTTTCAACTAAAAAAAAAACTCAATTTTCAATTCCTATAGTTCTAAAATCTTCTCGTTTTTAAGGCTTGAATTTGGCAAATTATTTTCTTAATTTTTCATTATTTTGAATTTATTCTGGAAACATTTAATTCAAAATTATTGAATTATAAATCCTTTTCACGGAAAATTGTGCAACTATCATGTCTTTGAATTTGATATTCTATGATATCAAAGAATTTAAAAAACCAGACAATTGTGTAGGTTTAAAATTGAAACCAAACCATTTAGAATATTCAAATCTAAAATGATTAAATTTAAAACAAATATTATACCAACTTTTTTCGAATTTAAGCTTTTGAAGCAAAAAAAACTGTAGCTCAGTGCCTTACAAATTAAACTGCTTTATAATAAATTGAAAAGTAAGCGAACAAAACGTGAAAAATCCTTTTTTAAAAAATCGTGATAATGATTGTTTCTGTGTTTTTGCAATGCAAAAAAAAATCTTCTTGGTTTTAACATCTATCCATAAAATAAAATGAATTGAAAGAAAATTAATTTCCGATTACAGATTCACTACGTAAATAGGTCAAAATTTTTAAACATGTGAACAGTTTTTCAAATTCAGAAACACTTTTGAATATTTCTTTTATAATGCATAATTTTACAAAGGTTTAAAATTTTATTTTTCAACTTGATAATATAGTAATTTTTTTAATAAATATACCTATTTCTGAATTGTCTTGAATTCTTTTGAAATATTTTAGGGAATCCTAAAAGATTCCAAGGAATTTTGAGTTAATTTTAATAATTTGAGTGGATTTCAAAGCGATTGAAATATTTTAGAATATAGAATTTTCTACCATTTCGGAAGATATGAAACGTTTTTACAGGAACTGGAAGGTTTTAAGGTATTTAAAAAAATTCCGCGGGATTTCATAAGGTTTCCAAGGATTCAAATAATTGTAAGGGGTTTTTTAATGCTCTCGAAGTATTTTAATACATTTCCCAGAATTTATTCAAGAGAAGTGAGTTTTTTTCATAGGGTTTCAAAGATTTGAAGAGATTTGAAAATATTTTTTCGAATTCACACTAAATTCTTATTCATTTAGCCTGAATTCTTTTAAATTCTTTGGAATGCTTTTGAATTTTTTTAATTCAATAGATTTTTGTTTACTTTTTAAAAGTTTTTATTTAATTGATCCTGAGAATCAATTGATATAATGATAAAAGTATTTGAAATACTATAAGGTATTATTCAAATTCCTTGACGTTTTCAAGAGCTTTAAAAAATTTCATTAGATTTCAAAACATTTCAAAGGATTTGAAATATTTTTGGCTATACAGAATTTTTAATTGATTTCAGTAATTTAATGGGATTTCCAAAGATTTGAAATATTTCAGAAAATTTGAAACGATTCCCAGATTTTATTTATTTATTTTCATAGTTTGAACGGATTTCAAAGTCTTTGAAATATTTTAGGGTATTTTAAAGGATTTCAAGGCGTTTTCAAAGGATTTAAATAATTTAAAGATATTTCCAAGGGTTTCAATAATTTTAAGGGATTTTAATTTTAATTTAATTTCAAGTTTAAATGGATGTCAATAAATTTATTCACAAGAAGTCAGGGATTTCGAAGATTTGAAGAGATTATTAAATGTTTGCAATTCATTTGGAATTCGCCCTGAATTCTTATTAATTTATCCAGAATTCTTTAAAATTTTGTTGGATTGTTTGCAATTCACTTGATTGTTTTTTTTTTAATTCACCTTGATTTTTTATGAATTTCATCTCATTCTTCTCATTTCCCTTAAATTTCTCTAAATTCATTCAAATTTTATTGTAATCAATGACATTTTTTCGAGTTTTAAATGTTTTTCCAATTCATTTGAATTTTTTTGAATTTAACTTGATTTGTTTTGTAGGCGTTTTTGTGGTTGTTTGTTAGGCTTTGTTTCTTTGGTTAGAAATTAGTAGGGCTTCAAAAATTAAATTTTTTTTTGAATTCACCCTGAATTCTTTTCAATTCTTTGCAATTCTCTTAAATTTTTCAAATTTTCTTCAATTCTTCTGAATTCACTCAACTCTATTTGATTCAATTAATTTTTTTTTAATTTTTAAAGATTTTATTTAATTGATCCTAAATTCTTTTAACCTCGCCTTGAATTCTTATGCATATAATCAAATTCTGTTGAATTCTCTTGAATTTTTCTAAGTTCATTTCAAATTTACGGAATTCAATGAAATTTTTTCATATTTTTACATTTTTTTTCAATTCATTTGAATTTTTTAATTCATCTTGAATTTTTATGAATTTCACCTTGAATTCTAATGAATTTCATCGAATTCTTCTCTTTTACCTTAAATTTTTCTACATTTATTCCAATTTTACGGAAATCAATGGCATTTTTTTTATTTTCAAAATTGTTTCGAATTCATTTGAATTATTTTGAATTTAACTTGAATTAATCTGAAGTGTTATGTATCTCCCAATCATTGTGGTTGAAAATCTGATTAACTTTTCGTTACTTGAAGTTGTTTATTATTTTAAATTCGAAATTTTGAAAATTAAATCTACAAATAATCCCTTTCATTAAGAAAAATCATAGAACATCTTATTTGCGAATTAGGAAACATTTATGCGACTTAATACTCTTTTGTAGTTAAATTAAAACTGTTTAATTTTATCTAATAAATTATTGTGAATATTATACATGTTTTATGATAGTGCATTTCGCTGGCAATTAGTATTTTTCTCAAAGAGTTTTAATATAAAATAATAAAGTTTCAAAGATTATTCAAAATGTAAAAAAAAATTAGGTTTTGTTAGTCTTTTTCACAGGAAATGAGCATTTTCAAACAAATATCAAGAATCACCATTTTTAACAATTGTAGGTTATTTAGCGTTTTACTCGAAAAATTTGCATTTTAAAACAAAAATCATTATATTTTCACCAAGATTTAGAATCTTTTAACAATTGTGGACTATGTTAGTATTTTTCGTCGAAAATGGGTATTTTTGTTCGAAAAAATTAGTTATTAAAAAAGATTCACAACTTGAACAATTTTAGGTTATGTTAGCGTTTTACATCTCAAGTTGGTATTTTAAAACAAAAATGATTATAGATTGATCAAGATTTGCAATTTTAGAACAGTTTCAAGTTATATTGACGTTTTTCACAGGAAATCGATTTCTTTAAACAAAAATCATTAGATTTTAAAGGGTCATAATTTTCAACAATTTCAGGTTAAGTTTTAGCGGTTTGCACCAAAAATTTATATGAAAAAAAATCATTATAATTGGAACAATATTTAGAATATTTTTACAATTTTTTATTGTGTTAGTGTCTCTCGTCAGAAATGGTATTTTGGATAAAAATAGTTATATTGCAAAGAAAATTCTGAAATTTCGACAATTTGAGGTTATGTTCGCGTTTTACGCCAAAGATTAGCGTTTTAAATCAAAGTAATTATAATTTCAAGAAGATTTAGAATCTTTTAAAAAATTGCATTATGTTAGGCTTTTTTCGGAAATATATATTTTTAATAAAAAAAAAAAAAGATTCACAAATTTTAACAATGTTAGATTATATTAGCGTTTTACGCCAGAAAATTGGTATTTCAAAACAAAAATCATTATGATTGTAACAATATTTAGAATATTTTTACAATTTTTTTATGATGTTAGTGTTTTTCGTCGGAAATTGGTGTTTTTAATAAAAATAATTATTTTTGAAAGAAAATTTTATCAATTTGAGGTTATGTTAGCGTTTTACACTAAAAATTGGTGTTTTCAATCAAATATTTATAATTTGAAGAAGATTTATAATCTTTTAAAAAATTGCATTATGTTAGTCTTTTTTCGGAAACATATATTTTTAATAATAAAAAACAAGTTTCACAAATATCAACAGCTTTAGGTTATGTTAGCATTTTACACAAAAAATTGTTTTTTTAAACAAAAATCATTATAATTTGAACAAGATTTGCAATTTTTGAACAGTTTCAGGATATATTAACATTTTTATAGGAAATCGGTTGTTGTAAACAAAAATCATTAGATTTTGAAAATTTACAATTCTGCACAATTTCCTGCTATGTTATGTTAGTGTTTCACGTTGTAAATTATTGGTATTTTTAATAAAAGATTATTAGATTTCTAACAATATTTACAATTTTTCAACAACTTTATGCTATGTTTATGTATTTTACCTAATATTTGTATTTTTAAACAAAAAATACATCAATTTAAATCTGATATTTTTTGTTTAAAATAATATAATCTACAAGCTTGCACAACTTGTGATTGTGTTTAATTTTCTCTTTGGAAATTAACATTTAAATGCAAAAATCCCTAGAGATTTCAAAGATTGAAGTTTGTCAACAAATTAAGTTTTTCGGTTTTTTTGCCTATTTTACCGCTTACCGTTTTTTAAGCAAAAATCATTATAATTTGAACAATATTCAGAGTATTTTAACAATTTTGAATTATTACTTATTATTACTTAGGAGAAAAGTATTTTTAATTTACAAAAACTTCTAGAACTTTATTTGCGACTTATTTTTCCGTTCGAAATTGATAATTTTGAGAGAAAAAAATTATCTTTCAAAGAAGATTCACAACTTTTAACAAATTTAGGTTATGTTGTTGTGTTTTTCGTCTAAAATTGCTATTGTTAATAAAAAATTATTGGATTTCAAAGAATGTTTACAACAGCCCCGTGACACTCTGAAATGAAAGTGACGGTAATGTTGAGTACGGCCGAGGGTGGTGCTGGCTGTACTTTTAGGCCGAAAATTATTCAAATGCATGGGGAAAGACTCAAAAAAGTGAAATTTTCTGCTTTTTATATTATAAAAACGGTCTTTTTAATTTTTTTTTGCTTCAGAATTAGGTTTGAAGGCTTTTACCCTGAAATTTTGTCAAGTTTTTTTTTTTATGAACGAGAATAATCGTAATAATAATAATGGAGAGAATTTTGCCGAACATTTTGCCTTGAGAATTGTAAAGATTTCAAGAGAATAAAAAAGTTTTCTTTAAAAATTCCTGGTAAAATTTAAATAATTTTTTATTTGGTAAATTAATTTTAAGAGAATATTAAAAAATGATTCCCTAAAATTTCGAAAAATAATGTAGAAAATTTTAAAGCAAAATTTTTCAATTCTGCACGTTTACAACATTTTACAAAAAAAAATAATAATACTTTATTTGTATTTGTTTATATTTGAATGATTCATGACCTCACGATGCGCAGTTGTAATTCCTCTAAATGCGGCTTTTTCGTTTTAAAACTCTGTTTTTAAAGCCCAGACTCAGATTTTTTAAATAATATAATTAAAGTCTACTATGTAATTGGATGAACATCGATCTGATGTTTTTCGAAAAAAATTTAAGAATAATATGGAGTTCAATATTTTTATTTCTGAAATAAAACAAAAGATAAATTTTTTCAAGTTTCTTCTTTCTTGGCTTTGTTATAAAAAGACAATGTGTGCCTTTTTGTTACCAAAAGTTCAAGCTGACACCAAGAAATGAAGAAATGCAAAAATCAACTAGTAATTGCATAAATTCAAAAAAAAGACCTAAAAATCAGAAGATAGTGTGTTTTCAAAATAAAAAAATTAGTTTGATTTAAAAAAAAAAACGAACAACTTAAAATTCTAAAAATACCTTTAAAAAAAGTAAAAAACTTCGGAGAAAGCTTACTATTTTGAAATTTATCAATATTTTTAAAAACATTAAAACGTGTTTACTGTATTGAATAGACATTTTTTATAAGACTTTAATGCCAGAATTATTGAACTATATATTATTTGTATTGTTAAAAGTTAAATTGTTAACTTATGCTATCAAAATTTTCAAATTGGGCAATAATTGATTGATTTTATAGGGCAATTCTGAATCTGTTAAAACTAAAAAATTTACAGATTTTGGCGTTAAAAATTGAACTGATTTACTTCTAAAGCCTTAGTAGTTAATCGAGTTTTTTGAAAATTTAAAAATTTTTGATTAGGAAAAAGAACAATTTTTTAATAGTCAGCAATGTTTGACTGTTTATTCAAAATGAACAATTTGAAATGAAATATTCAAAACTAAACAATTTGAAAATTGCTAAACTTGACCTTTGAACGTAACAATGTTAATTTTAATTGTTGTAATAAAAAAAATTATTTGTCAGAGAAATTGTCGAATTTTGATGTGTAAATAACAAATAAAAATTTATTCACTTATAAAAAATTCGAGAAAGCTGAAGAGATATTTAGAAGTTTTTAAACAAAATTTTAAAGCTTTTCAGGATTTTGAAAGGTTTTATGATACAAAAATTGCCTTAAGAATCCTGGGAGAATTTAAATTGATTTTTATTTTGAAAAGATAATTTTAACAAAATATATAAGAATATTTCAAAACAAAATCAAATTTTGATGAATAAATAACAATTTAACAATTATAAATTTGGAAATAATTAGAAAAAGTTTGAGAGTTTTAGAAGTTTTGAAAAATTCAAAAATAATTTTAAACTATAAAAGATGTCAAAAAATGTAAAATAGAATGTATATTTGAGAAGATTTCAAACGAAAAATTCAGAAGCTTTCCAAGCATTTTGGAAGGTTTCAAAATAATAAAAAAGTGTATTAAGATTCCTTGAAAAATTGTAAATGATATTTTATTTAGAAAAATTAATTTCAAGGTAATATTTAAAAAGATTTCGAAAGATTTCCAGAACTGTAAAAATAATAATCTGGAAGATTTGAAGGCAATTTTTTTAATTTCGAAGAATTTATCAAAAGTTTTAGAAAAAAATCGAATCATTTTGAAAGATATTAGGAATTTTTGAAAAATTTTCAAAATAATTTAAAATTAGTAAAGATTCCCAAAAAATGTATGATAAAATGTAGATTTTTGAAGATTTTGAAATAAAATTATGTAGCTTTTTAAAGATTTTGAAAGGTTTCAAGACAATACAATTTTTTCAAGGTTCCTGGGAAAATTTTAAGTGATTTTTAAGTTACAAAATACAGCTTTAAAATAATTTGTGAAAATATTTTAAAACAAATTTTTATTTTGCTTTAAAATTCATGTATTTTGAAGAAAATTCAACTATTTGGTTGAAAAATAACTTTTTCGTTGCAAATTCATATTTGCGGTTTGGAAATGCAGATTTCTTGTAGAACATTTTTTTTTTGCTTGAAAATTCAAGTATTTGGCTGGAAATTTAAATATTTGGTAAAAAATGATCTTTTTGACGGATATTCGTATTTCTGGTTGAAAATTCAACTATTATGGTAGAAAATTTAACTATTTTATTCACAATTAAACTATTTGAAAATGTAACCATTTAATAGAAAATTACCTTTTTTGTTGACAAATCATATTTTTGATATGAAAATTCAACTGTTTTGTAAAAAATTCGTCTATTTGGCTTCAAAATTCAAAAATTCTGTTGAAAATCCATTTTTGTAAAGATTCACCTCTTTAATCCAAAAATTTCAAAAAACAATTTTCAATTCGTTATTGTTTGGCCCACAATCCATTTTTTATCTAAAAATTTAACTAATATATTTGGTTGAAAATTCATCTTTCTGTTTGAGGATTAAATAATTGTCTTGAATATGGATCTTTATTGGTTGAATTTAAATAGTTGAAAATTATTTTTTTTTTTGTTGAGAAATAATTGAATTAACTTAAAATTCAAAGATTCCATTATTAGTTAAAAACTTATCTGTTTTATATAAAAATACTTCTATTTAATGGAAAATTAATCTTTCTTGATTGAGAATGAATTTTTTTTTAAATATTAAGCTGAAAAAAACAGTTGACTTTTAAACTGGTCATGATGAATTTTCAACAAGAAAAATTCACCTAAAAAACAAGAAAATTCATGTTTTTTATTGAAAATTCGTCTCTTGGTAGAAAATCATTTTTTGTGAGTTGAAAATTCAACTATTTCGCTGAAAATGTAATTACTTTGTTGAAAATTCAACTATTTTATTGAAAATTCGTCCTTTTAAATTAGAAATTCATATTTTTTACCAAAAAAATCATCTTTCTTGATTGAAAATGAAACTTTTTGCTAAAAATTCAACTGTCCTGTAAAAAAATCGTCTTTTTGACATAAAAAGTTTACTTTTTGTTTAAAAGTTTAATCATTTTCTTGAAAATTCATCTCTTTTGTTTAAAAGTTTAACTAATTGGTTATTAATGCAACAGTTTGTTCAAAAATCAATTTTTTGTTGTTGAACATCTGTCTTTTTTCAATTTTTTTTTGTCAACAATTGAACCAATCCTCTTGGGGAATACGAGCCTTGTGAAAATAGGGTAAATTAGATTTACTCAATTTTTAAACCCATGATAAATAAAATAATACCACTAAAAGGTTTTCTCTGCATTTCTTGAGGATAAACTTAATTAAAAATATTCACTATCTCTGAAAGTTTTCTTTTAATTTCACACTGATGCCCTTTAGAGATACTGAATTCCCAATGTTAGTATAGTTAATTAATACTGTCGTTTTTAATTAAATTTTATCAGATAAAAAAATTTTAATCAGAAATCTTTTGAAAGTCACTATAATGGAAACAAAATATAATTGAGATTTCTTGTTTATTCCAGAGCAATATTTGTTATCAGTTTCATACGTTCTGCTGACGCCGATTAAAATGAGTATCAAAAAGGTATATTTTTTATTTTTCTGCATGATCGGAATTAATTAAAAAAAACGATATTTTAAGAGATAAGAAAGCTCGAAATTCAGATTGAAAATAAAATTCCATAAAGCAAATAAAATGTTGAAATACCAATATCAACAATCGCCCGATATACGCATAGCGTGCAGTTTTTCAGTTTGAGAGGAAAAATAATTTTTGATTGAAAATAAAAACTTCGGAAAAAGCCGAAACTTGCTTTTTTAAAGAAAAATATAAACCGTGTGAAATTGTTTTTTTTTTTTTTAAATAAAAGTTTTTGAAAATCTCAGATATGTCAATTCAAAAATTCAACCAAAAGTTCATCTTTATTCAAGTATTTGAATTTTTAAATAACAAATTTTAATTTTCAACTAAAATGATGAGTCGTCAACAAAAAAAAACTTTTTGACAAAGTAGTTCAACTTTTAAACATTTAGTTCAATTTTAAACCAAAAATGATGAATTCTGAACGAAAAATATAATAGTTTATGTTTCAATCCAAAACGATTTTAATTTTAAATAAAAAAGAGTTGAATTTGAAAAAAAAAATTTTCAACAGAATAGTTGAATCGTGAACCAAAAAGATGAAATTAAACCGAGAAGATTAATTTTCTTCCAAAAAAAGGTGAATTCTCAACGAAAAATATAATAGTAGATATTAAAATTAAAATATATTTTCAATTTAAACCAAAAAGAGTTGAATTCATCTAGAGACGAATTTTCAACAAAAAAGTTGAATCATCAATCAACAAAATGTTAATTTTAAACCAAAGAGTTGAAATTTTACTGAAAAATAAATTTCTACCTAAAAATATGAATTATTAAACTAAAATGGCCAATTTTCAATATAAATGTTATATTTTCAACTAAAAAAAAATTGTTAGTCCAGAAAAAAATTTAGGCAAATTATAATAATTAAAAATGTGTCAAATAAGAATCTGCACAAATATAAAAAAAAATTGTTTATTTTGCTAGAGCTTACAAAATCTTACAAAAAATCAACGCTTGAAAAATTTCTTTAAATTTTTTATAAATTTTGGAGAATCTTTCATTGTCGTAAAATATTGTTAATCTTATCGAATGTTTTGATTTAATTTTTTAATATTCTCCTAAAATTAATTTTTTAATCTTTAAACCTTTCAAAATCTTTGAAAAATTCCAAATTTTATTTCGAAATCTGCAAAAGGTCACGTTTTGTTTTGAGGTTTCTCTAAATCTTTTAAAATTTAAAAAAATTTTGACATTTTTTAATAACATCCTAATATTTTTGAAATTTTCGAATTTTTTATTAATGATTGAAAAATTCCGGAAAAATTAAAAAATTGATTTGATAAGATTCTTTTGGTAATTTTGGAAGTATTTTGGCATGCTTCGATAAAAAATCATGAATTTTCCAGAAATCTTAAAAACATTCTTTTATTCTTTTGAAATCTTTTTAAAATTTTCGAATAGCTTTATAACTTTTCGTTTCCAATGTTTAAAAGTCTACATTTTGTTCGATTTTTGATTTTTTTCCGAAATTCTATAATCTTGCAAAAATCTAAAATTTTGCTTTACAATCTTATTAATTATTTTCTAAAATTGTAGGAAATCATTTGTATAGCATTAAGATATTCAAAAATATTTTCTTGAAATTTTTCAAAGATTAATAAACAATTTAAATTTTTGTTGGAATAGTAACAAATAAAATTCATTATCCTGAAACCTTTTACACTCCTCAAAAAGCTTCAAAAATTTATTTCGAAATCTTCAAAAGTCTAAATTTTGTTACGATTTTTTAGCAATATTTTCACATTTTTTATTATTTTTTAATCTTTTCAAAACTTTGAAATATCTTTCGAAATAGGATGAGTAGAAAGCTCTGTTTCCGCTCGCTTTTTGCCTTTTTTTTGTCTAGCGACTTTTTCTGTCATGTCAATGTGACAGTTTGTTAGTATATGTCAGTTTGACATCTTACATAAAATTTTCTTCCCACTTGAATTTTAAAAATCGTGATGCACAATTTGAAAATTATTTATTTATAAACACACAGTTTCAAGATCCTAATTTTAGAATGCTTTAATTCTTAAACGAAGTTTGGAATTGTTTAATTTTCAACGACACAAGCTTGAATTCTTTAATTTTGAAAGTTCACAATTATCAAGCATATCATTTTCAAAGTTTTTAAAACAAATTAACTTTAAAGGTTCACAATATTTGAAAGTCTTCAGTTTTAAAAGGTGAAAATGAAAAAAAAAATTTTATAAGTGTGGGGAAGGGCAATGAGGGGAAGGGAAGTGAGGGAGAGGGTAATTAGGGCAAGTGAGGGGAAGGGAAGTAGAGCACAAATAGTAAGGTTAGAAAGGGGAAGTGAGGGGATTGAGGGTAAGTGTGGAAGAGGAGAGAGGAAGTTTTTGAGGGAGAAGTAGGGAAAGGGGTGAAGTAAAGGGAGGGATAGTAAGGGAAGAGGAAAAGCGTGAGGAAGTAGGAGGAAGTAAGGGAAGGGATGTAAAGGAACAGGAAGTAAGGAAAGTAGAGGAGTACAGAAGGGATAAGTAGAGAAAGATAGGGATTTTAAGGGAGGAGTAAGGAGAGGGATAGGGAAAGGGGAGAAAGGGATAGGAAAAGATAGAGAAAGGGGGGAAGTAGAGGGAAGGATAGTAAGGGAAGAGAGGGCGAGTGAGAAGAGGAAAAGCGTGGGGGAGTAGAGGGAAGTGAGGGACGAGATGTTAAGAAAGAGGAAGTAGGGGAAGTAGATGAGTGCAGGTGGGATAAGTAGAGAAAGATAGGGAATTTGAGGGGGGAGCAAGGAGAGGGATAGAGAAAGGGGGAAAGGATAATGAAATATAGGGAAAGTGGGAAATGCAAAGGGACGGATAGCAAGGGAAGAGAGGACAAGTGAGAAGAGGAAAGGCGCGGGGAAGTAGGGGGAAGTAAGGGAAGGGATTTTAAGAAAGAGGAAATAGTGGAAGTACAGGAGTAGAGGAGGGCTAAGTAGGGAAAGAGACGGAATTTAAGGGGGAAGTAAGGAGAGAAATAGTAAGGGAAGAGAGGGCAAGCGAGAAGAGGGAAAGCGTGGGAAGCAGGGGGAAGTAAGGCAAAGGATGTTAAGGAACAGGAAGTAGGGGAAGTAGAGGAGTACATGAGGGATAAGTAGAGAAGATGGGGAATTTAAGGGGGGAGTGAGGAGAGTGATAGGGAAAGGGGGAAAGAGCTAGGAAGAGATAAGGAAAGGAGGGAAGTAAAGAAAAGGATAGTAATGGAAGAGAGGGCAAGTGAGAAGAGGAAAAGCGTGTGGGAAGTAGGGGAAAGTAAGAGAAGGGATGTTAAGGGAGAGGAAATATAGAAAGTAAAGGCGCACAGGAGGGATAAGTAGAGAAATAGAGGGAATTTGATGAGGGAGTGAGGGGAGGGATAGTAAGGGAAGGTAGTGGAAATAGGGAATTAGGGGAAAGAGGATGAACAATGAGAACGGAAAATAAGGGAGAGTGGAATTAGGCGAAGTGATAAGAGGGAAGTGGAGGACGGATAGTAAGAGAAGGAAGGAGAAGTTAGCGGTGTGAAGGTAATTGTGGAAGAGGGGAGAGGAAGTTGATGAGGGAGAAGAAGGGAAAAGGGGGGAATTGAAGGGAGAGGTAGTGAGGGAATAGACGGCAACTAGGAAGAGAGAAAGTGTGGGGAAGTAAGGGAAGGGATGATAAGGAAGAGGAAGTAGGGGAAGTAGAGGAGTACAGGAAGGGTGTGAAGAGAAAGATATGGAATTTAAGGGGGGAGTAAGAAAAGGGATAGGGAAAGGGGGGAAATGGAAATATAGGGAAAGGGGGAAGTAAACGAAGGGGTAGTGAGGGAAGAGTGAGCAATTGAGAAGGGGGGAAGTGTGGGGAATTAAGGGAAGGAATGTTAAGGCAAGGAAATAGAGAAAGTAAGGGAGTTCAAGAGTACAGGAGGGATAAGTGGGGAGAGGTAGGGAACTCAGAGAGGGAGTGAGGAGAGGGATAGTAAGGGAAGGAAGTGGAAGTAGGGAACTAAGGGAAAGCAGGTGGAGAATAGGAACGGAAAATGAGGGAGAGTGGAATGAGGCGAAGTGATAAGAGGGAAGTGGAGGACGGATAATAAGGAAAGTAAAGAGAAGTGAGGGGTATAAAGGTAATTTTGGGAGAGGGGAGAGGAAGTTGATGAGATAGAAGTAGGGAAAGGGGTTCACCCCTTTCAGAAAAGAGAGGGTAAATAGGAGGAGGGAAAAAGTTGGGAAGTAGGGGGAAGTCAAGGAAGGTATATTAAGGGTGAGGAAATAAAGGAAGTACAGGAGGGATAAGCAGGAAAAGAGAGGGAATTTAAGGGAGGAGTAAGAAGAGGGGAGAACGAATTATAAGGGGAGGAAGGAGAAGTGATGAATGTGAAGGTAATTCTGGGAGAGCTTAGAGGAAGTTTATGAGGAAGAAGTAGGGAAAGGGGAAATTTAAGGGAGGGGTATTAAGGGAAGAGATAGAAAGTATGAAGAGGAGAAGCGTGGGGAATTATCGGGTAGTAGGGGGAAGTAAGGTGGAGGAATGTTGAGGAAGAGGAAATAGAGGAAGTACAGGTGTGCATGCGGGATAAGTAGGGAAAGAGAAGGAATTTGAGGGGGACTAAGGAGAGGGATAGTAAGGGAAGGATGTGGAAGTAGGGAAGTGAGGGGAAGGGGATGGAGAATGGGAACGGAAAATAAGGGAGAGTGAATTAGGCGAAGTTATGAAAGGGAAGTGGAAGACGGATAGTGAGAGTAGTATTGGGACGTAAGGGGTGTGAGGGTAATTGTGGGAGAGGGTAGAGGAAGTTGATGAGGGAGAAGTAGGGAAATGGGGGATTGAAGGGAGAGGTAGTAAGGGAAGAGGGAAAGCGTGGGAAAGTAGCGGGAAGTAAGGGAAGGGATGTTAAGGGAGAGGAAATAGAGGTAGTACAGGTGTGCATGCGGGATAAGTAGGGAAAGAGAAGGAATTTAAAGAGGGAGTAAGGAGAGGGATAGTAAGGGAAGGAAGTGGGAGTAGGGAAGTGAGGGGAAGAAGATGGAGAATGGGTCCAAAACATGAGAAAGAGTGGAATTAGGCGAGGTGATGAGAGGGAAGTGGAGGACGAATAATAAGGGGAGGAAGAAGAAGTGAGGGGTGTGAAGGTAATTGTGGTAGAGGCGAGAGGAAGTTGATGAGAGAGAAGTAGGGAAAGGGGTGAATTAAAGGGAGAGGTAGTGAGGGAAGAGATGGCAAGTATGAAAAGGAGAAAGTTGGGGATGTAGGGGGAAGTAAGGTGGAGGGATGTTAAGGGAAAGCAAGTAGGGGAAAAGAAAGGAGGGGAATTTTTGGATGGTAGAGGAAGTAGAAGAAAGAAGGATGAGTAGAGGAGGCATATGAGAAAAAAAAATTAATGGCTAATTACTGAATTAGTGAATACTGAAACTCACCGAATGAAATGAGGCCACTGTTGAGCATCGAAAGTTTGATTTGACTGGGAATGGAGGCGAGACTATATCCAGGATTAAGGTGACGTTTCCTAGGAGGTTTCTCTGGAGCTCGAGGTGCACTTCTGCTTCTATGGTGATGGTGGTGTTTTCTGTGTGAATGAGAATGAGAACCAGCTCCTGAGGATGCAACTCCAGTTCTGTCTGATCCTACACTACTCAAACCGACAACACCTCCACCGGTCGATTGTGTGCGAAGTGAAGACATTTTCTGAAAATCGAAAAAAATTCAATTATCGCCCATCCTTCACTCACAAGTCCATACAAACTACAATTTTTCATCCACAAAATAAAATATTGTGATAAAAAAAATTTTATTTAAAAGTTCCGTAAAACGGGGCTGAGTGCGACACGTGGGGTAAAGTGGGACACCCGTTTTAATGGAGAAAAAGCAATAAGAAGTGATGAAATGGAAAATTTTAGGTATCTCACTTCATACTTTCCTGCTTAGCCAAGTATGCCAAGGCAAGACATTTTATGAAAATCGAAAACAAAATTCAATTATCGCCCATACTTCACTCATAAGTCCATATAAACTACAATTTTTGACCCACAAAATGAAATATCGTGATGAAATAAATATTAATTTAAAATTTCCGTAAAACGAGGCTAAGTGGGTCACATGGGGTAAAGTGGGACACCCATCTTTATGGAGAAAAAGCAATAACAAGTGATGAAATGGAAAATTTTTGGTATCTCACTTTATACTTTCCTGCTTAGCCAAGAAAGCCAAGGCAAGACATTTTCTGAAAATCGAAAACAAAATTCAATTATCGCCCATACTTCACTCACAACTCCATACAAACTACAATTTTTCACCCAAAAAATAAAATATTGTGATGACAAAAATTTTTATTCAAAAGTTCCGTAAAACGGGGCTAATTGGGACACGTGGGGTAAAGTGGAACACCCGTTTTTATGGAGAAAAAGCAATAACAAGTAATGAAATGGAAAATTCTCGGTATCTCGCTTTATATTGTGCAGGTTAGCCATGTCTGCCAAGGCAAAACATTTTCTGAAAATCGAAAACAAAATTCAATTATCGCCAATACTTGAGTCACAACTCCATACAAACTACAATTTTTCACCCACAAAATGTATTATTGTGACGAAAAAATTTTTAATTTAAAATATCTGCAAAACGGGGCCAAGTAGGACATGTGGGGTAAAGTGGGACACCCGTTTTCATGAAGAAAAAGCAATAAGAAGTGATGAAATGGAAAATTCCGGGTATCTCGTTTTATACTGTCCCGCTTAGCCACGTGTGCCAATGCCATTTTCTGAAAATCGAGAACAAAATTTAATTATCGCCCATACTTTCTTAACAACTGCCTACATACTACAATTTAACATCGACGAAATTGAATATTGTAATACAAAAATTTAAAGATAAGAAGTACCTCATAACGGGGTTAAGTGGGACGCGTGGGGTAAAGCTGGACACGCGTTTTTTATCGCCCATACTTTCCTCGCAACTGCCTGCAAACTACAATTTTTCATCGACAAAATCAAATATTGTGATGAAAATTTCAAATTAAATATTACAGTAAAAAATATCTAAGAGGGACACTTGGGTACAGTGGGACAAGCATTTATCATTCAGAAACAATAATATCAACTGATAAAATAGAAAATTCCAAGTGTGACACTTTATAGTCTCCCGCTTAGCCCCATGTGGCAAGTCAAGGCATTTTCTGAAAATTGACAACAAAATGCAAGTATCGCCCATACTTTATTAATAACTACCTATAAAGTACAATTTTTTATCGACAAAACTTATATATTGTGATGAAACAAAATTTGAATTTTAAAGTACCGTAAAACAGGCCACGTAGGGTAAATCGGGACACCCATGTTTTATGCAGAAAAATACAATATTTAGTCATGAAATGGAAAATTTCGTGTGTCCCGCCTTATACTGTCCCGCTTAGCCCCATGTGCAGAGTGAAGACATCTTCTGATATTGTGATGATTAAGTTAAAAATTAAAAAGCACCGTAAAACGGGGCTAAATGAGACACGCGTATTTCATTTAGATTAAAAAAACGTGACACAGGGCTAAGTGGGGCATGTGGGGTAAAGTGGAACCATCATTTTGTATGCTAAAAAAATATCAAAATTCCTGATGTCTCGAGGTATACTGTCCAGCTTAGCCCCATGTGCGGAGTGAAGACATTTTTTGAAAATCAAAAACAAAATTCAAGTATCGCCCATACTTTCTTCACAACTGCATATAAAATATAGTTTTCCATCGGCAACATCAAATATTGTGATGAAAAAAATGTTTAAATTAAAAGTACTGTTAAACGGGACTAAGTGGACACTTGAGGTTAAACGGGACACTCGTGTTTTATGCAGAAAGAACAATATTTTGTTATGAAATAAAAAATGCCATGTGTCCCGCGTCATACTGATTCGTTTAATCCCATGTGAAAAGTAAAGAAATGTTCTGAAAATCGAGAAAAAGATTAAATTATCGCCCATACTTCCCCAAAAACTCTACAAAAACTACAATTTTCTATCGACAAAATAAATTTTGTAATAAAAGAGTTTCAAATTGAAAAGTTACGTAAAAACGGGCTAAGTCGGACACGTGGGATAAAGCGGGACAAGCATTTTTTATGCAGAAAAACGCAATATCAAGTGATAAAATGGAAATTTCCGAGGTTCCCGCTTTATACTGTCCTGTTTATCCCCATTTTTTTAGTAAAGACATTTGCTGAAAATCGAAAACAAAATTCAAGTATCGCCCATACTTTCTTCACAACTGCGTATAAAATATAATTTTCCATCGGTAGCATTAAATATTGTGTTTAAAAAATTTAAATGACCGGTAAGCGGGGCTAAGTGGGACACATGGGGCAAAACAGGACACCCGTGTTTTATGCATAAAAAAGAATATTTAGTCATGAAATGGAAAAAACTTTGCCCTTACATTGTTATGTCACTGAATTCTAGTTATGAATCCGTTATTTTCACTGGGGAATTAATACAATAGTTCAAATGTTACCAACTGCTGTACCAATTATTAATTAGTAATCTACTGATGAATCAGTATTGATTTACTAGAATATAATTTTAATAATAATTAAATTATTAGAATTTGATTAGGAATCTCTAAAAAAAATTATTATCAGTATATTACTAATTACTAAAGCACATGGTAAACTTTACACTATTTAAATTAGTAGTTTTCTATTGATTCAGATTCAGAGAGCATTAAAAAGTCTAATCTTGAAAATTAATTAATTATAAATTATTTGATTATAATAGTCGTAACTCAAAATATCTTTTGCCAATATTAATATTTGATTACCAATCTATTTCAGAATTATGATTTAACGGCATGTGGTTAATGTCCAGAATGTGGTTGGAAATTTATGACCTATAATAAATGTGATTCCTCAGAAAATCAACATCTGGCCAATAAAATGTTCTTTATATACGTCACTAATTAGCAAAATATTATTATTTTCGTTTGACTTTGAGTCATTTGAAATTTAGAAAAATCCCAAATGACAACATTCTAATCTGGAATGTCTAGTCTGGCCCAGTTCAGGTGTTAATCAGTTTTCCATGACAGACAAATTTCTAAACTTCAATCAGCTAAAATTTTTTTTACAATTTTCAACAAATTGGCAGGCTGTCTAAAATGACAAAATAAAAAATTAAGACTAGAAAAAAAATGTCTTACCACCTTCAAGTTTTGTTTATAGAACGTTAAGAATCGTGAGACGAGTAAATTGTGTTGTTTTCACATTTTCTCTATTTTTCAAATTATTAATTTAAAGTGGTTCAATTTTGCATTCAATTTTTAATTATTGTCCATTTTTCTAGTTTTATTTGAATTTGGAAATTTTCAATTTATAGGAGTACAATTTTTGACACCGATCGATTTGAAGTATACATTTTTCATTTTTAAATTTTACTAAATGAGATTTGAAATAATTCAATTATTATTTATTTATAGACTAATTATAATTATATACATTACATATATAACTATATATGGGTGAAAATTTAAAAGTTGGAATTGTATAATTTTAAGCTTTTTTGAAACAAATATTTTAGAACGACATGAAAACTTTTTTTTCTTTTGTAACTATTCCATTTTTAGATAATATTTTTAACTGAAAATTAAAATTTTTTAAAACAAAATTGAATTATTTTGTTGAAAATTCGTCTTTTCTGTTAGAAAATTAATCTTCTCGGTTGAAAATTAATCTGTTTTGGTTAAGAATTCCACTATTTTGTTAAGAACTCGTATTTTTTGAATAAATTTAACTATTTGGACGTAAATTAACTTTTTTGTTGAAAATTACACTTTTGTGTACAAAACTCATATTTTTTGTTTAAAAATTCAACAATTTAGTAGAAAATTAATCTATTTGTTTAAAAACTGAACCATTTTTTTTAAACTCAACTATTTTATTGAAAGTTTTTTTTTTGTAATTAGTTTTTTGACCTGAAAATTTATCGATTTTATTTTTGGTTACAAATTGAGCATTTTTATTTGAAACTTGAACTAATTAGTTGAAAATTTACATTTCTTCATTGAAATTTCTTCTTTTTCGGTTTAAAATTCAACTATTTTCTAAAAATATTTAACTTTTTAACATGAAAACTTGACTATTTCGTTAAAAATTTGTTAAATAATAATTTTTTTAATGAAAATTAAACTATTCCATTTTTAGTTAAAACTTATTTGATAAACATATTTTTCGTAGACAATTAATCTTCTTGTTTGAAAATTCTACTATGTGGTAAAAAATGCATATGTTATGTTGTAAATTCGTGTTTTTTTTTTAGGAAATTAAACTTTTTGGTTGAAAATGATAATATTTGATGAAAATTTTATTTTTTTGCCGAAAATGCATCTTTTTTTGGGAAAAAATTTTTTTTGTGTTGAAAATTAATCAGTTTTGGTTGAGCATTCAACTATTTTGTTGAAAATTCGTTTTTTTGTTTGTTTAATTCAACTGTTTTTGAATTAAAATTAAAATATTTTTTCGTTCAAATATCAACTATTACATTTTTTATTGAGAATTCATCTTGTTTTGTTTAAAAAGTTAACTACTTGCTTGTACTCCTTTGTTAAAAATTCATTTTTTTGTTTATTAAAAATTCATAATTTTAGTTGAAAATTCATCTTTTTGGTTGAAAATTGAACTAGTTTGTCGAAAAATATTTTTTTTTCGTTTAAAGTTAATCTTTTTAAACCTGAATTTAACTATTTGGTAAAAAATTCAAAAATTGGTGAAAAATGAAATTTTTCGTTGAAAATTCATATTTTCGGGTTGAAAATTCAACTGCTTTGTAGAAAATTCAACTATTCAGTAGAAAATTTAACTGTTTTATAGAAAATTCATTTTTTTTAAATAACTTTTTGACTTTTTTTATTTTAAATTAAAATCCTTTTTGTTTTAAATATTAGATTATACATGTTTTGCTGAGAATTAATTTTTTTTTTTAAATCCACTTCCTGGTTTAAAGCAAACATTTTTTAAATTGCAAATTTAACTATTTACTTCAAAATTCAAGTACTTACTTGAAAAATTATATAATTTGATGAAAATTCATTTTTTTTATCTGAAATTAATCTTCTAGGCTGAAAATTCATTCTTTTAATTGAAAATTTAATTATTTGGTTTAAAATTTAACTTCTTTGTTGAAAGCTCGTCTTTCTGACTGGGAAACTTGGTTTGAAGTTTAACTGCTTTATAAAAACTATTTTTTTATTAATTTTTTTGGTTGAAGATTCATGACCTTAGTTAAAAATTCATCGCTTCGGTTTAAAATAAAATTACTTTTTTGGCAATTCGTATTTTTTGTTAAAAGATAATATTTTTTAAATAAAAAATCGGAATATTTGGTCAAAAATTAAATTTTTTAGTTCAAAATGAACTTTTTTTGCTGAGAATTCAAATACTTTGTTGGAAATTCATGTATTTGATGTTTCTATGTATTATCGAAATTCTTTTTTTTTCACAGGCTTCAGAGTTTTTACGCCATTCCCTTCTTTTTCTCGTTTTTCACTTAAATACGAGTTTAATCAATAAAAGCCAATAAGAACATCCAACTGTTTTTGTTTAAAAGTTTATTTTTTATTTCTTTTTAGTTAAAGAGTATACTATTATATCTTTGGTAGAAATTCAATATTTTTTTGGTTAAAATACAACTATTTTGGTTGAAAATGAAACGGTTTTTGTTGAGGATTGAACTATTCTGTTAAAACCTCGTTTTTTGTTGAGTTCCACTTTTTTTAAATTAAAAATTCGAATATATTTTTTCGCTGAAATATCAACTATTACATTAATTTTGAGAATTCATTTTTTTTTTGAAAATTTAAACAACTTGATTGAAAGTTGCAATACTTTGTCAAAAATTCATTTTTTTATGATTCCTTATTTTACTTAAAAACTCATCTTTTCGGAGGAAAATATTAATATTTTGATAGAAAATTCCAATATTTGATTGAAAATTGATGTATTTTTTAAAAATTCGTCTTTTTGTTAGAAAATTAATCTTCTTCGTTGAAAATTCCTGTTTTTAGTAGAAAATTAATCTTCTCAGTTGAAGATTCATTCTTTTTGGTGAAAAATTAATTTTTTTTGGTTGGGAATTAAATTATTATTAATTCATTATTAAATTATTTTGTTGAAAATTGGATTTTTTGGTAGAAAATTAATAGTCTTGGTTGAAAATTTCTTTCTTCGGTAGCAAATTAATCTTTGTGGTTGAAAATTCTACTATTTGGCTAAAAATGCATGCATTATGTTGAAAATTAGTCTTTTTAGTAAAAAATTCATCTTTCTGGTTGAAATGTCATTTTTTTTATTCAAAATAATTTTTTTCTTGAAAATTCGAGAATTTCTTGAACATTCGGTTCTTTGGTAGAAAATTCTTCTTTTTGGTAAAAAATTAATCTTCCTGATTGAAAATTCCACTATTTGGTTGAAAATGCATGTATTATGCTAAAAATTCGTCTTTTTGGTAGAAAATCAATCTTTTTGATTGAAATGTCATTTTTTGGTTCAAAATGAATTTCTTACGTTGAAAATTCAAGTATTTTGTTAAAAATTCGGTTTTTTGGTTGAAAATTCTACTAAGGTGGAAATTTGGTGCATTACGTTAAAAATTCGTGTTTTTTTGTAGAAAATTAATCTTCTTGGTTGAAAAGTCATCCTTTTTAGTTAAAAATTAATTTCTCTGGTTGAAAATTATACCATTTTGTTGAAAATTTTTTTTGTTGCTTGAAATTTATCTTCTTGATTGAACATTCTACTATTTGGTTAAAACTTGATGTTTTTGGTTGAAAATTAGTATTTTTTAGTAAAAATGTATCCTTAGTTAAAAATTGATCTATTCAGATGAAAATTCGTTTCCATGGTTTAAATTTCAACTTTCTGTTAAAAATTTGCCTTTTCTGGTAGAAAATTAATTTTTATGGTTGAAAAATTCATCATCATTCATTATCATTGAACTCGATTGTTTATTATTTCAAATTGAAACCTCTTTTGGCTCAAACATCAACTATTACATTTGTTGTTGAGAATTCATTTTTTTGGTTGAAAATTCATGCATTTAATTGAAAATTCGTCTTTTTTGTTCTAAAATCCATATTTTTTGTTAAAAATTCAACTATTTGGATAAACGTTTCTCGTTTTGGTTAAAAATGCAACTTTTTGGTTAAAAATAATATGTTTTTGTGTAGAGTTCAACTATTTGGTTTAAAATTCGTCATGTTTGGTTGATTGCTATTGTTTAGGATTTAAAAGTAAAATTGTATTTTTTATAAATATTACCAATTACATTTTTTGTTGAGAATTTATCTTTTTTGTTGAAAATTCAATTGTTTGTTTGAAAATTAATGTATTTTGTCAAAATTCATCTATTTGATTAAAAAATCATTGTTTTTGTTACAAACATAACTGCTGAAATTACCCACTTTAATTAAACATGATACAATTTGATTTACTGAAAATATTTTCGAAAAAATTTTAAAGCAGGAAGGTTAGTTAACTTTTAACAAAGGAGTTCAACTTACAACCAATTAGTTGATTTTTCAACCAAAAAATAGTTTAATTTTAATTTAAAAATAATTAAATTAAACCAAAAAATACTAATTTTAAGGAAAATAGTTGAATGCGCAATCAAAACAGATTCATTTTTAACCAAAAAGTTGTATTTTAACAAAAAAATATGAAATTTCCACATAAAAAAAAATGACTTTTCAAATGAAAAATAGGAATTTTAAGAAATAGTTGAACTTGTTAACCAATGAAGATTTTTTGGTCAATTAAAAAAAAATTATCTGAAATGTTGAATTTGAAAGACGAGCTTTCTAGAAAATAATTGCATTTCTAACCAAATAGTTGGATTTTTAGACTAAAAAAGTTCAATTTTTTTCTCAAAATAAAAATCTTAGTAATATTTTATAAACTTAGGAGGCATTTTTTATGTTTCATCATTTTACCTAAAAACTTATCCTTTCAGTGCAAAATTTCAATATTTTGATAGAAAATTCTAGTATTTGATGGAAAATTTATGTATTTTTTGAAAAATCGTCTTTTTGGTGGAAAATTAATCTTCTTCGTTGAAAATTACTTTTTTTAGTAGAAATTTAATCTTCTTAGTTGAAAATTCTTTCTTTTTGGTAATAAATTAATTTCTTTGGTTGGAAAGTTAATTATTTTGTTGAAAATTCGATTTTTTGGTAAAAAGTTAATAGTTCTGATAAAAAATTTCTTCCTTTGGTAGAAAATTAATCTTCTTGTTTGAAAATTCTTATATCTGATTAAAAATTCATGCATTATGTTGAAAATTCCTGTTTTAGTTAAAAATTAATCTTCTTAGTTGAAAATTCTTTTTTTTATTGAAAAATTAATTTCTTTGGTTGGAAATTTAATTATTTTGTTGAAAATTTGATTTTTTTGTAAAAAATCATAAGTCTTGGTTGAATATTCCTTTCTTCGGTAAAAAATTAATCTTATTGATTGAAAATTCTACTATTTGATTAATAATGGATGTATAAAGTTGAATTTTTAGACTAAAAAAGTTCAATTTTCTTGCTTAAAATAAAAATTTTAGTAATATTTTACAAAGTTAGGAGGCCTTTTTCTATGATTCATTATTTTACTTAAAAACCTATCCTTTTAGTGGAAAACTTTTATATTTTGATAGAAAATTCCAGTATTGGATTGAAAATTTATGTCTTTTTTAAAAAATCGTCTTTTTGGTAAAAAATTAATCTTCTCAGTTGAAAATTCTACTATTTGCCTATAAATGCATGCATCGTGTTGAAAATTCGTGTTTTGGTAGAAAATTAATCTTCTTGCTTAAAATGTAATTTTTTTGGTTCCAAATAATTTTTTTATCAGAAATTCAAGTATTTGTTGAAAATTCTTCTTTTGGGTATAAAATTAATCTTCCTGGTTGAAAATTCTACTATTTGGTTGCAAATGCATGTATTATGTTAAAAATTCGTGTTTTTTTTATTCGAAATTCATATCTTTGGTAGAAAATTAATCTCTTTCGTTGAAAATTCTACTATTTCATTGAAAATGTATGTATTATGTTAAAAATTCCGTTTTTAGTAGAAAATTAATCTTCTCAGTTGAAATTTCATAGTTTTTGGTGAAAAATTAATTTCTTTGGTTGGAAATTTAATTATTGTGTTGAAAATTCGATTTTTGGGTTAGAAAGTTAATAGTCTTCTTTGAAAATGTTTTTTTTCGGTAGAAAATTAATCTTCTCAGTTTAAAATTCTAATATTTGGCTAATTATGTTGAAAATTCGTGTTTTTGGTAGAAAATTAATTTTCTTTGTTGAGAATTCCTCTTTTCGGTAGAAAATTAATTTTTTTGGGTGGAATTGTCATTTTCTTGGTTAAAAATGAATTTCTTACGTTGAAAATTCGACTATTTGGTTGCAAATGCATTTATTATATTAAAAATTCGTGTTTTTTGGTAGAAAATTAATTTCATTTGTTAAAAATTCCTTCTTCTGGTAGAAAATTAATTTACTTGGTTGAAAATTCTACTTTTTGGTTCAAGATTCATTTCCTTGCTTGATAAATATCTAAAGATTATAATAATTATTATAATTCGATTATAATCGAACTATTTTGTTGAAAATTGAGTTATCAGGCAGAAAATTCTTTTTTTCGGTAAAAAGTTAATCTTCCTGGATGGAAATTCTACTATTTGCTTGCAAATGCATGCATTATGTCAAAAAATCATGTTTTCGGTAGAAAATTTACCTTTTTGGTTGAAATGTCATTTACTTGGTTAAAAATGAATTTCTTGCATTAAAAATTCAAGTATTTTATTACTTCATTTTCAATGCATGTTTATAAAATTTACGTAAACCACAGTGAAATTTATTCAGCCACCAATAATATTTTATAAATAATGTTCGTTAAGGCCTATTCCGCTTCTTTTGGTGTTAAGAAGTTTTTTTCTTACAGAAAACTTGAGATATCAACAAAATCCTAAAATAACCACAGACTCTAAAAATTGGGTTGTTAACTTATCTAATAAAAATATACCAAATGATGTCAAAGAAATAATTAGTCTGGGCGGAAATTTTGCTCTACCATATAATAAGAAAAATTTTCCTGATGCAAAGTTGATAACTAATGTTTAATATATTATGAAAAACATAACACTAGATTTGAGAAATATAGTAAGAAGTGATATCGTTTACTGGTCTCAAAATTGGATATATAATATTAACACTTTTACTGTAAATAATTCTACTTTACGTAAAAAATTCAACAAAACCAAAGAATTTATAAAAAATAATGATGATATCATAATAATCTCATCTGATAAAAGTAACAAAAGTGTTATATTGAATAAAACAAACTACAATAATAAAGCTCTAAAATTATTAAATGATAATTCAACATACAAGATATTAAAAATAATAATATAATAAAGACGATTATCCGCTCAGACCAATTACATCTTTCCCAGGTTCGCCGTTGAATAATCTGTCAAAAATTTTATCAAAATCTTTGCAAAAAATGGTTGGACATACTAATAACCACATAAAAGATAGTTGGGATTTGAAAAATAAAATAGACCAAATTTTCATTCCAAATGATTGTACCCTCGTCTCTCTCAATATTGTTTCTATGTGCACTAACATATCTTGGAATTTAATTAGAAGTACCGTTATGAAAAGATGGAAAGATCTTGAACAACACACTTTTCTCACAAAAAAGGATTTTGATAAAGCTTTAAAAATGTGTCTAGAATCATCTTATTGTTAATTTAATGATAAATACTATCAATAAATATACAGCCTACCAATGGGATCACCTATATCTGCAGCTCTAGCTAACTTAGTTATGGAAAATATTGAACAGGAAATCTTAAAATCAGTTAAATATCCGGTTATATTTTATTCGAGATACATTAACGACACTCTGTTATGCATTCCAAAAGACAAAATTAACAATATTTTACAAAGATTTAACCAAGCAAATAACAACTTAAAATTTACCATAGAATGGTGGTCCTCGTCTTCTTTTGACTACTTCAGCAGAATCAGTAGGATCGGTACCCCCTATTCTTTATTGAATAAATTATAGTTAAATCCTAGTTATTGTGTTGATAACAATTCTTTACATATTCTCGAAATTTTCTAAACAGAAAATAGTCACTTTCGTTAATTATAACGTTGCTACGGGTAAATTGAAAACTGCAATTATCTAAAGATTTTCTTCAGTAAACCTGAAAATTCTTGACACCCTGGAAACAAGGCTGAATATTTTGATTTTAGAACAAATAAGTCGTTGTTAAGCATAAGATCAGTACATATTGTTACGCAAAAATGTCTGCACAATTAAAAAAAAATCAAAGACTAATTGCATGTATCTCTATTCTCTTATTATTTCATAAAAACTATAGAAAGGGGCAAACAATGTGGGTGTGGGGGGGGGGGGTGCCAAGAATCGGTGCTCTTACCCTAGCTATTGATTAACCGAGACTGGTCATCGAAAGTTCGTCAATAGATCAATCCACGCGTCTCGAAGACGCGAACACTTTCATCAAGTGTAGTACTGTTATATTCCCAATATAAAAAAATTCTTTTATAAACAAGGAAGATAATTTTGTTAAAAAAGTTGAAAGCGATATTGGTAGGTGATGGTAGGTCTTTAAAGGTTCTTAATTTGGGCAATTGATGCGTCTCGAAGACGCGAACAAATAAATCATAAATCATATATGATATTGAACAAGTTTTCCTTGTATCAACTAGTTAACAAATATATTTTTTCAATAAATAAATCGAAATTGCTAGATCATAAGTGGTCATAGACGGTCCGTCAATATAGGTCATCAGACATGTCTCGAACACGCAAACAAACATGTCAGATACAGTACTGTAGTATTCCTAATATGAACAAAGTTTTCTCGTATAAACGGAATGAACCAATTTTTTTGAAGCTTCATAAATCGCTACTGGTATGTCATAAAAGTTTCAACAATTGGTCAATTGATGCGTCTCAAAGACGCGAGCAAATATACTACATAGACTCATACAGTATTATGGTATTTTGAAAATCAAAAAAGTTTTTCTCATGTAAACAGAATAAACCATTTTCTTTAAAGTTCATAGATTGGTATTGGTATAAAAGTTTCAACAATAGGTCGATCGATCCGTCTCAAAGACGCGAATAAATTCGCTAGACATCGTTTTGTTGTATTTTGAATATCAAAAAAGTTTTTCTCATATGGACACGGCATTTTTTTTTTGAATCTTTAAATGCAAAAAAATGCTAAATGGTCGAGCATTTATGCAAAAAAAAAAAAAAAACTTCTTGGAACCTTTGAAATCCCTTGATACCTTTGGAAATATTTTTATATCTATTAAATATTTGAAATCTGTTGAAATCTGTTGAACTTCATTGAAACTTGTAAAATTCCCCAAAATCTTCAAAATAATTAGAGGTCCTATAAATCTTAATTTTCTCTCCTTGAATTGTTGAAATCCCTTGAAATAATATTAATTTTTTTCCCTCAAATATAAATCATTTGAAATCTCTTGAATATAAATTGAATTGAACTTATTCATTAAAGTTCTCTAGAAAAACATGTTAAAATTCCTAGTCATTTTTGAAAACCCTTAAAATTCAATGAAATTTAATTTATTTTCCAAAGTTTTCCAGAATTTCCTTAAAAGCTTTAGAAATCCTAAAATCTTATAAAATTCTTTGAAATCCTTTGAAATTTTTTATATTTCTTAAATTCCTTGAAATCCCTTGAAATCTATGGAATCGATAGAAATCCCTCGAAATTTCGTTTCAACACTAGAAACCCCTTGACAGTGTAAAATTAAAGGAAAAAAAATATACTCGAAATAGAAAATTACCGAAATTATAAAATTGCCGATATATAAAAATCTCGAATTGGAAAATCCCCGAATAATGAAAGTCTTGACAGTTTATAATATATATTCATAATTTTATAGTGTCAGATATTTTATAATTCGGCAATTTTCTGTCGGGAACTTTCAAATTTAGTACTATTATAAACTTTTCGGTATTTTTATTATTCGGTAATTCCCCAATTTTTTTATTTTTATATTTCGTCAGTTTTATAATTTCAGGGATTTTCTATCTCCAATATTTTCTTTTTCGGAAATTTTGTCAGTGCCATGAATTTGATTTTTTGGGATTTTTCAGTCGTCCCAAATTAAAAGTGTATACAAAATGTTTAAAAGCATTGAAATAAAAAACATATAATTCAAATAAGGACTTAAAATTCAAAAAACAGTACTTGTAATTATGAAATTTTATTTTGTTGATTTTGAACTTTAGAAATAAATTTGGAACCACCTATTTTTGAAAATATTCTAATCCGTAGAGATAAAAATTTTAATATTTTTTGTTTCAGCCCCGAAACAGAAAAATCTGATTGAAAGCTTTTTCAATTATATATTTTGTAATTTGAAGCGTTTTACAAAATGATAAATCGTGAACATTTGCAAATGCGCAAAGCACAGGACACAGACATTCAAAATGCCTTCGTACATTTCAAAATTATGACACAATTTAAATTTCATGTGAAGAATATCAAATTAAAAATAATTTTCAAATAATTATTGAAATTTAAAAATGGATGGCGATGTTTGTATACGTCAAATTAATTGTGTAAAAAATAGAACCAACTTAAAATTAAATGTTAAAAAATGAAAAATTCTACTTCAAGCCTTGACAAATATACATTTAAAGGGTCTTCGGGAAAAAGGACATAAGTTTCAAAATTTGGAAATTTGCTTTATTGGCTTAAAATAATTGTTTTAACCTAACTCATATCCTTGTAGATGATTATGGTTCAGTTCGATTTAGAGGTGGGTCAAAATGTGGGTCAAAATTTTAATATTTATAATTTTAATTTTTCTAAACATTCTTGTTTCCAAAATGTCATATTTAGGATAAGTTAATAAAATACCAAATTCAAAATCATAAACATAATGAAATATAAAATATTTCAAATTGTGTATTCCAATCGTAAATGAAGATTTGCGCTAGAGACATTTTTTCTAAATTTTTCTAGATACCTTGCTCTTTTTGTTGCTTTTCGAAAAATAATGTTAAGATGAGGTAGTTTTCTTCGGAATAAGTATTTATTCACAACATATTATTTTCAAGTTTTTATATTTCGCTTGGATTGTACATTTAAATTTTTTTTCCTTGGCCGATTAACCAAGTTTAATTAGTTAGCCATTGGCTCGCCGTTTTTGATAGATGGAATGGTCGACATTGGTTAGATCAAATTATTAATTCCCTGAAGAATTTTTAATCAAAGTGTAGTAAATTTATTCGTTGTCGTGCAACAGACAAATACAAATTAATAAAGCATCAAAGAAAAGATCAGTTACCGGTTCCTTTTGAGTCATGGGAGTTCTTGAGGTCAGGTTATAATTATCATCAATTCATTAAGAGCACAATGGTGTCTGCAACAGAGTGATGAATTCGACGAAAATTAAAATTCCCTGGACCTAAATTACCGTTATTTCTAATAATTTTGTAGTCTCTACTTTTAAGCCAAAAAAATTTAAACTGTGTCGAAAAAAAAGTTTACTGAATAAAAGATAAAATGAACAATACATTTTTGGACTCAAAATTGCAAATGATGCATTTCGGATATAGTGCTCTATATTCGACCGGAAAAGTTCATTGGGTTAAGCTTTCAATCAAATAGATAAATTTTTAACTCTAAATACATGCATTTTCAACCAAACAGTACAATTTTCAAGTAGAAAATATTATTTTTCAACTAACAATCTTGAAATTAAATTTTCAGTTGAAAAAATTAATTTTTAACTTAAAAAAAAAGAATTTTTAAACCATAAAGACAAATTTTCAACTAAAAAAGATAAAGTTTTCAACAAAACTGGAATAGTTCAATTTTCAGTTAAGAACTTAATTTTTAACGTAAAAAACGAATTCGCAACAAAATAGTTAAATTTTCATCCAAAGAGATGAATCTTTAACCAAATACATTAATTTTTAACTTAGTAGTTCAACTTTCAAGCGAGTAGTTGAATTTTCAACCAAAAACGGTAAATTTTCAACAATAAATGTAATAGTTGATGTTTCAACTAAAAAATATTACAATTTTAGATCGATAATACTTGAATTCTACCGAAGAAAGAAAGCATTTTCAACAAAATAGTTAAATTTGTAACCAAAAAGACCAATTTTTAACTACAATGGTGAATCTTCGAACAAAAAAATTTATTTTTAACAAAGTTGTCTAACTTTAATATAAGTAGATGCATGTTTAAATAAAGAAGAGAAATTTTGATCCAAAAGTGTAATAGTTGAATTTCTAACGAAAAAAATGAATTCTCAATAAAAAATGTGATAGTTGATGTTTCTACCAAAAAATATTTCAATTTTGTTCCAATAATAGTTGATTAATTGAATTAAAAAAATTCAACAAAACAGATTAATTTTCAAACAGAAAAAGGAATTTTCAACTAATTAGATGAATTTTCTATTAAAATTATGAATCTTCAACCAAAAAAAAAAAAAAAAACACATTTTTAACAAAGTAGTTGAAAATTCAAAAATGGAATATGTAAATTTGGAACCAAAAAATTAATTTTCAACACAAAATGTAATAGTTGATGTTTTAACCAAAAATAGAAAGCATTTTCAATAAATTGGTTGAATTTGTCGGCAAATAGATCAATTTGCTCCTAAAATGATTAATTTTTAAACGAAACCTTGATTTTTAACAAAGTAGTTCAACTTCAAGTTGTTGAATTTTCAACTAAAAGATATACTTTTTAACCAAAAATGGAATATTAAAATTTTCAACCAAAAACAATAATTTAAAAAAAAGAAGGAATTTTCAACACAATAGTTCAATTTTCAACTGAAGAGATAAATTTTCAACTATAATTATGAATCTTCAGCCAAAAAAATAGTTGTTAAATTTTCAACTATGAAGAAAAAAAAAAATTTGAACCAAAAAAACGAATAGTTAAATTTTCAAACTAAAAAATATAATTTTTAACGTAAAATGTGATAGTTGATATCTCTACCAAAAAAATGTTAATTTGAAACAAAAAAACAGTTGAATTTAACCAAAAAAAATTAATTTTCAACCAAATAGTGGTATCCGTGACCAAAACAGAGTAATTTTCAAGCAGACAGTTGCTATTTTAACCGAAAAAGATGTTTAAACAAAAAATTGGATTTTTTAGCAAAAATGATAACTTACAAATAAAATGGTTGAATTTTTATCAAAATAATTACATTTTTAAACAAATAATAAAATTTTTAACCAAAAAAGATGAATTCTGAACCAAAAATATAATACATAGTAGAATATATTCAACCAAAAATAATTAGTTGAACAAAAAAACGATTGAGTTTCTTGTTGGGATCTATTAATTCAGTTCGCATTTGAATGGAAAACCGGGGAAAAGGAGGAAAAGAGGCGAACACGGTAAAGACTATGAAGAATGCTATAAATAAATAAAAATTTTGATAATTCATAGACTATTGAATAATAGTTTATATAATAGTTTAAATAATAATTAAGAGAGATATAATAATAATAATAATATACATATTATATAATAATTAATTAATATAATATTAATAATTAACAATAGTTTAAGTAATAGTTTAAAAGTTCATTTCTGAGGTTTCGTAGACCCGGGCAGAAACCTTATAGTTTCGGTCGTGTATCGGTTCGTCCGTCCGTCCGTCCGTCATACGACCCAATATGGACATAGGGCCCAAAATCGACATACAGCTCAAATTTGGTATATAGGGCCTAAAATTGGTATAGAGCCCAAAATAGACATAGAGCCCAAAACAGACATAGGGCCAAAAATTGGCACAGGACCCAATATTAACATAAGGACCAATATGGGCATTTGACGTAAAACTGACATAGAGCTCGAAATTGACATGTGACCGCAAATTAGCCAAGGAACCCAATATGGGCATAGGACCCAATATTACAAAACTGAAATTTTTATTCAGAAAATAAGGTTAGTTCCCCACTGCATGATATGAATCCTCATATTTTTTAATTCCTAACTCAGAATAAAAATGAAAATGAACATTTTGCACTTTATACTTTATGCTGGAAAATGTAGTGAAAACAGATTCTTTCCGGATTACAGCGTAGAATCTGACTTCTCGAAATGTAGTCAATTTTCGACTTTTCGTCTCGAGCAAATGGTTACGTGACTTTCACTTCTTGCCAACCAATCATGTGGGACTTTTAGCTTCTGTAGATGTTAGATTCCGACGGTAGTCACGCTTACTTGACTAACTAAGCCTGACGCGGTCGATGTCATAGAAAAATACAGGAGGACCGAAATATTGAGACTGCTTTGTCTCGGCTCTCCAGGCAAGTACCTGACAAGGACATGGAACTAAAACGACTTTGCAACACTTCCTTGTCGAGAATAACATGCTTCGTTCCATGCACTAATTGTGAAATGACTTCTTTGCTTTTGTAACCCGTAGAACTACATTACTGCAAGCAGGTGTCCTTAATAAACAAGTGAATGGGTCATATGAAAAGAAGAGGCAGGTTCCATTTTTGAGAGAGACCTCATTGTCAACCCTTTTGTCAGGTTTTTTTTATGCAAAGGTGAAAGTGGATTCATCCTTTCATTTTTGAACCAACCAGATAATCAACAAAATTGGAATATTCCAGAAGAACGAAAAAAAAGTCTGTATAATCGTAATTACCACCTAAAGATAAGACAGAATCCACTTCTGAGATGACAGGTTGCTGATTTAGGCCCAGAAAAAGTTGATTAAAAACAGTTATTTACTGGAACAGGTGATTGCAATCCGCAGCCTAGCCGCTAGGTTGCGGATTGCGATGAAAATGTAATCTTCAGTTTATATGAAAAATTAAACTTACTCTAGAGATATTGAGTTGCTTGTCTGGATAAATGAGTTTGATCATACAAGTAAATCATTAGAGATTTTGGAAGTTCAAATTTCATGTGTTAGAAAAATCTAATTTCCAATTTAAAATAAAAACTTACTACTGAAATATGGGGATACTGAAGAAACAAATTTTTATGCAAAAGAATTATTCTGTTGAAGAAAATAAAGATTTAGTATGACGGTATCGCACTGCAACAGACGATATGACCTCAATAAGAAATTTAATAGTTGATATTTTAATAAAAAAACTAATTCTTAACCAAAGTTTAATTTTCAGCCAGAGAGTTGAATTATCAACAAAATGTTTTAATTGTCAACAAAATAGTCGACTTTTCAATCAAATAATTTAATTTTCAACGTAACGTATAAAATTGATTCTCAAAAAAATGTAATACTTTAGATTTCAACGAAAAAGTATGCAATTTCTACCAGAAAGGATGAATTTTGAAGACCAGAACACGAATTTTTAACTAAGAAGATTAATTTTCTACCAGAAAGACGAATTTTCCACAAAATACATAAACTTTCAAACAAATAGTTGAATTTTTACCTCAAAAAGACAAATTTTCAACCAAAAATGGAAAACTTAAATCGTCAAATAAATAAAAAATTTTCAGTCATCTAAATTGTTGCCGTTTCATGCCAAAAGACGAATTTTTTGTAAAAAAGTTGAATTTTCAACAAGAGAGTTCATTTTCAATGAAACAGTTGCATTTTTAACCAAAAAGTTGGACATTTCGAATAAATAATATTATTTTCCTATAAAAAAGACGAATTTTCAACTAACAAATGTAAATTTTCTACAAAAAATAGAAAAGTTACAGTTTCAGTTTGAAAAATTGATTTAAAAAACAACATATTTTTAACAAAATAGGTAAATTTTTAACCAAAGAGATGAACCTTCAACAAAAATAAAATAAATTTTCAAAAAAGTAGTTCAACTTTTACTTACGGTTAAAAAGGTTAAATTCCAAATAAAAAAGTGAATTTCTAACCAAAGATATACATTTGCAACTAAAATGATGAATTTTCAACAAAAACTTCTTTTTAATAAAGTGGATCAACTTTTACCCAAGTAGTTGAATTTTTAATTATTGAAAACAATATATGAAGAAAAGAATTTTCAACAAAGCAGTTAAACTTTAAAGAAAACAGTTGATTTTTTAAACGAAAAAGATTACTTTTTAACAAAATTGGTGAATTCGCGAGCAAATAATAAAATTGTTAACTGAAAATATTATTGTCAGGAGGAAGCAACTGAAGAAAAAGAAAATAGAAATACCAGGCAAATAAATTACTATCAAGAATATTATACCATTTGAGGTCTATAGAGAGAATAAAATTACATTTTTTAAAAATAAATAATAATAATTTCAAGAAACATCTTTTCTGTAAAATTGACTTTTTTCTGAAATGCTGTGCTTTTCTTTAACTTTTTAGTTATGTGAAAATAATAAATGAATATAGGAAAAATCATTTTTCAAATAGTATTCTATTTGTTTTCGAAATAAAGTATTTGTACTCTTTTATCTTTTGCTAATGTTTAAAAAATGATGATTGAATAAAAAGGTTATCATACACAACAGATAAAAACAAAGTATGCAATAATTAGGAGTAATTGGGAATAGTAGGTCTTTCCCAGAAGAAAACAAGTTGTTATCGATCGCATGATAATTTGCTCTGAAGTAAAATTATTATTAACTGGCTCTAACTAAAACGTTGACATAAAGTTGAAAATTGCAAAGAAAACTGCAACTTTTTATAGCATTACTATGAAAAAAATGTTTATAAACAATATTCAATTGTTTAAACATACAATTTACTAACTCTTATTATTTATTACTTGACTCTAACTGAAAAATTTCCTAGAATTTAGAAATTAAAAAGAAACACGAATTTCTATCATTATTCAATATGAATGTTGTTAGAATAATTAAAAGTTGTTTAAATAATCACATTTGTTAAATGCAGTTAATTAATACCTCACTGTTATAGAAAAGTGGACAAAAAGTGGAACATTTCAGAAAAAACCCAGGACTTTCTACCTCTATACTAAAATAAAATTAATATAGACAACAATAAATTGTTCAAACAATTTATTTGAAGATCTAATTTCTTATTTCAGTAGAAAGTAATTTTTCATGTAGTAGAAACAATTTTTGTGAAAACAAACGACAAAAAAATAATAATTAGCGCTAAAAACTCGCAAAACCGAATTTTTCACTTATAGGGTTTTTGAAAATAATAATAAAAATTTAAATAAAATTTTTAAAATATATCTTTAGACAATCCTCCAGTGTCCAATCACGATAACATTTGAGCTACGATGATTTCTTTTTATAAGATGCTGTTCGTGACTGTCTATTGACTTACAATATAGGTTCTTATTAAATTTTACTAGGGATTGCTACTGACCTTTACTGTAGTTAGTTATTGACTTTTGCTAGGGATTGCTATTGAAACTAGATATAGATAATTATTATCATCTGCCAAGTGTTGTTGTTTTCTACTGATAGGGATTATTATTGTCCATCGCAAAGTGTTGTTATTAACTGTTATTAGGAATTTTGGTATTGAGCTTTGAAAGCTGTTACAATTGCTGAATTGCTCAGGATTTCTATTTCAATTGCTAAGGGTTTTTATGGACCTTCACTAAGGATTGTCTTTGATCTATTCTAAAGCTTGTTATATTGCTCTTTGCTAGAAATTTCTACTGGATGTTGATAGGGATTGCTATTATTCAATCCTACATTTCTAGGAAGGACTATTATCGATTGGCCTTTACTATGGATCCATATCATCCTTTGATATGGGGTATTACTTTTTTATTTTGTATGACTACATTTATGAGGATTTCTTAGATTCCTCATTGTTATTTATTAGGGGTGGTTATCGATCTTTGATATAAATCGTTATTGTGAATTGTTTGGCATTAATCTTTACCTTTGTTAAAGATTGTTATTGAGCTTTACTATAGGTCTTTATTGACCTTTTCTCATGATTTTAATTTACCATTGATAGGGCCTTTTATTATTTATTGCAAAATTTGAATCGATTGCTATTCTCCATTGCTAAATGTTGCTACTGACCATTGCTAGGATGTTTAATTGACTTTTTATACACTTAGGTCGTTATTATTAGTTGCTATTTTTTTGTTATTTATGGTCTCTAGGGATTGCTGTTGTTCTTTACTAAAAGATGTTATTGACCTATAACAGAGACTGCTAGGGACCTCTGAAAGGGGTTTTTATTATTAATTGCGAAATTTCTCATACGGTTTGCTAATTTCCAGTATTGTTCCTAGGGATTTAACAGGACTGGTGTTTCTTGGCTTTTTCTAGAGACTGTTATTTACTTTTTCTTGGGATTGTTGTCATTTAATTCTTTTTATTCGGAGTTATTATTATTCAATTCTAAAAAACTACGAAAAGGCCATTGTCGATTCCTGAGTGTTGTTATTCACATTCACAAGAGGTTTTTATTGACCTTTGGTAGCGATTTTAATTGACCGTTGATATGGGTTGTTATTATTCACTGCTAATTTTCTATAGATTCGTATGCTCCATTGCTCAGTCGTTATTAGAACTTGCTAATACTTGTTGCTTATACTTGTTTTGTTATTTAATATTTCTAGGGCTTGTTATACCAGGGATTGTTATTGTACTTTGATAGGGTTTTTTATTATCCATTGCTAAATACAGAAGGGATTAATATTGAACTTCACATTCAGAAATTGCTATTGAATTTTACTTTAGTCTGTTATTGGCCTTTCGATACAGATCGTTACTATCAATTTCTGAATCTTGTTATTAACTGTAGCTAGGGATTTTGGTTGTCCATTGATAAGTTTTGTTATTAACCTTTACTAGGGATCGTTATTGGCCTTTACTAACGGCTGTTATTGATCTCTGCTAGAGACTGCTATTGCCCTTCACCAGGACTGATTGTTATTGGCTTTTTCTAGGTATTGTTATTGAGCTTAGACGGAAGTCTTTATTGTCAATTGTTGTTTTAATCGGTTGCCGCTAGATATTGTTATTATCCAGTGCTAATAGTGTTGTTATCGAACCTGACTTGGGGTTATTATTGACCTTTTATTGGTTTTGTAACTAAACTTCGATGTGGTTGCTGCTAGGGATAGTTGTTCATTACTAACTTTTGTTATTAACCTTTGTTAGAAGCTGTTCTCCTTCATTGCTTTCTAAGAGATATTTGTTGTTCTTTAATAACTATTATTATTGATCTTTCCTTGGAGTTGTGAATTATTATTTGCTGAGATTGCTGTTGTTTACTGCTATTAATTGCTAGGAATTTTTGATAATTTATTGCCAAGTGTTGTTAATGAATGTTTCTAGGTATTATTAGGATTTTTTGTTCAGATGATATAGAGGTTATTATTTTTCTTTGATCTAGATTATTATTGACCTTTAAATTGGAATCGTTGTTTAAAATTAGGTGTGTGGCCTTCTAGATCTATTAAAACTGTTACACGAAGAAGAAATAACAAATGACTCAAGAAACTTGAAAAATTGATTGAATCTCCTTTCATCACCAACATTGTCTATCATTCTTTAGAAATAACAAAAACGAATTTCTTTGATTGAAATAAATAAAAGTCTGAACGATCAATTCCAAAATATTCAAGAGCCTGCTGCGAAAAGAGATTTGTCGTAAGACAGTTGTTCGAGGTGCCATTCTTGAGAATTCGACAAGTAATCAATTATGCTCGCTTTGAATTTTACATGGTCTATAAAACAAAGGTTTTTCCCACAAGCGGTGTTTAAAGAGGCTTTAAAAAGGCGTTAAATGTTAAACGGCGTTAATTTTTCTCTCATCCGTATGGTGTGGTTTTTAGAGGCCCATCGATCACAAGTCGAGCATCGAATCTGGGGTGTGTTTCCTCAATTCTATTCAGAAGAGGGAGTAAAGAAAAAGAAACAGGTCTACGTGTGGGGGCCGCGTGGGTTCGCAAACTATGCGCGGCTGCAGCATGAACATAATTCAGCTCGTTATGTTACGGAACGGGTCCTGACGGACCTTATGGGCGGCCTATGAGGCCCACGGGAGGTCAGGGGGCCTCTGTTCCAATTTTGTGCCCAATAAGACTAATTCCTTCAAAGGGGCCGCGGTGGCTCGAACTTCGCGGCGGCGAGAACTTATCGCCAAATTTTACTTAAATTATGAGACGTACCGGATTTTTCGAATGGAGCGTTCCTGCGTAAAATGCTCATTTTGTGAACAACTGTCGAACCGCGGAAAGCCCTAATAGAATGTCGTCTCTCTTAGAACAAAGACGTTTCAATAAGGGCAAATTTCATGGAACTCAAGATTTGTAAGAGATTTAAAAGAAGAGGGTCGGAAGGTTATTTTCAAGTTTAATTTCTTTCGCTTCTTTAAACAGCTAAATTGATTTATATTAATCTATCATTTTCGGTTTTTGAAAATTTCATTCTGAGTTTGGAAATTTCCAGATTCAGATAGTTTTTGCATTATTATTGTCAAAATTTGTTTGGGAAGGGCATCATTTTTTTCTTCTATTAAAGCATCAAATTTTCAGAAATATAGAAATATTTTTTTAAATATTGACAATGTAGAAAGTAGTGTGTTTTGCAAATTGTGGCAAAGAATCTTCAAGATAATGGAAATTACAAATTCAATGAAATCAGAAAAGAGAGATTATATTATGATTCACGACAATTGTTAATTAAACATTGTTTAATACGAGGAATTAAAGTTAACCATTTTTCGATATCAAACTTTTTCAAATTATATTTATTTAACTTCTGGGCAGTCGGAAAGTTATTTTTAAAAATTCATGTTCTGGATTTTATTCAACAAATTCTAAGAAGTATAAAAAATCATTGCCAGTAATAGTAGGCAATTTTGGGATGAGCTGTGTTTTCGAATAACAGTTTTTTTAAATTAGGAATTTAAAAGTCGAAAAATCCCATTTCAAAAATTCCCATTAAAAACTGTAATAAAAAGTCACCTGCTTCTTATAACTCGCAAGTATCTTGATTCACGGATATTTTAATTCACAATTGTACAATCATCATGAATACTTTAAATTTTTAATACTTTGAAATGGTTAATTGTTCAATTTCAATTGATTTTTCAATTTCAATTGATTTTTTAATTTCAAATTAGATTTTCGAAGTTTTAATTTATACCTTTGAAAATTTATTTTTTATCTCCTGAAAATGAATATGGGGTCAAATTTCGAAAATTCAGAATTGCTGATGCGATATGGCGAACAAAAATTTGGAAGAAATCCACTGAATTGGCGGCTTTCAACGAGAGTCGGTACTAAGTGTTTTTTCGGTTCAGTAGAAATAAATCTGATGTCCATATTCAAAAACCCATTAGCCATTGTCATAGGGAACTAAAAACGTCAAGTCAACACACTAGTACCAATTTCCATCATCGCCAATTGGATCAGCCTTTTAGAAAATTCAAATTTGGACATCGAATTGGTATTGAGCGACCCAAATAACCTTCTAGTACCAATTATTATACAAATCCGCCAACTTATGGGATTTTTCAAAAATTTCGGTCGCCATATTGGATCAGCCATTTTGAAATTGTAAATTTTGACCTTGAATTCATATTCAGAGATCCATATAACACCTGAGTACCAATCTTTAATGATATCCATCTAGTAGAACGTTCCACATATCTCGGGCCCACTTTTCGATTTTCGGTCTACACGGTGAAAGGGTTAAGAAAAATACAATATAATCTGCTTTATTCATATTTTAGCGAACATTTAGAATGAAACTAAAAAAAATCCGATTTTTCATTATTCATGAAAAGAAATGTAATTTTCTCTTCTCCAAAACGCGGGCATAAGATAATCTCTTCTGGGGTATATGCACCATATTGGTACCAACTTGAAAAATTATCTACAAAAAATAAAACCATTTCTAATTTTTTTGCTTAAAAATTTGCTGAATTTTGAAATAAAATAAAAAGATCTATCATAATCAATAAGAAAAAGTGAAATATCTACATTGGGTTAGATACTGTAACATTGAAATTTTTTTTTTAATTCTTTAAAAACTGCATCGCCAGCTTTAAACGCTCTAATTCTTATAACATAGCAAAAAAAAGTCTGTTTATTCGGTAAAATACGTACCGTCTGAAATACCTCAAAAAACCATGTATTTTTTCTCGAAACGTTTTTGTGACTTGAGCATGCACTTACACAGCCTGCCCGATTTGAAATGAATTCGATCTAATCATTTCTGATGTCCTCACATTTGATATTGAAATTTTTTGAAATGTTACATGTCAAACTATGTCAAACTATGAAGAAACTTCAATTTTGAATTGTTTGGTAAAAAAATGGTTTGATTATAAATTTTTAAGCGTCACCACTAAAAAAGAATATATTGTTCAATTTTGATTGCTTATTCTGGAAGTCGTGCAATTTTCTCAATTTCAGTTTTACTTTCTTCCATTTCAAATTTTTAGGATACTAAAATTCAATAACTTTAATTTACAAAGCTTCTCTCTCTACATATTTCTAGATATTTTTTATTTTATTATTTTATAACCAACATTTTATTTATTCATTTTTTCTAGATATTTTTGAATTTATCACTTATGTCTGAAAAATGTTTGTGTGAAGGAATTCGTTGTCTTTCCTGTCAAAGTTTGATCGGTGACCAATTGACCAGTGACCACCCTGCAGGTTCATAAATAAAAAATGATTAGACTCGCTTAAAATTTCTTCAGGCAAACGAAAAAGTTAAATAACTACTGTTCTGATGCCTTTTCACAAACGAAATATTGATATGGCGCCAGTGAAAAAGATCCGTAGATGGTAAGTACCTACCAACCGCGAGTATAAGTATAAAGAGTAAAGAGTATTGAAGACTTTATAGTTGTATACTTGACAACACAGTAGCCGAGGTCTTAACGTAATACGTAATACGTAATACGTAACATAGGTACTTGGTTTGCGCGTAACTTCCACCGTGAGATATGTTCTGATCTTTGATCCCTTTGTAAGATCTCTTGGAACCATCGCCGCATTGCCACCCGCAAAAGTAGTATTCTTAAAGCTTTGCATTCTCATATTATACTCCAGCATTCCCGAGAGGGCAATACGTTATTAACAGTTCCCTTCTTGAGGCCACTTTTTCCTTTCGTCAAACAGTTTTATATGCTTCACTCGAATGTCAAAGGTGCCTTCTACTCTCAAGAGGAAATGAGTACAAACTTTCCCTACTTATTGTCGAAAAAAATCTTCATTTCCATTCAAAAAAAGCCAGATGTTCAATAAATCTTTATTAATCACTCATAAAGAATCTGTGGGGAAGAAATAGTTGTGAAATATTGTAAAGTGACATGTGCACGAAATTCCATAATTAAAAAATTAATTTCATGTTATGAGATGAAACACTCATAGAAAAAACTGAGTGTAAGAAACGTTTCAGTTACTGGATTAAACGGGGTAACACCCAGCTGCTTCATTGATTAAATCGTTTAAAACCCCCGCTTCCATACTTTCCCACCCCTACTACTCATCCCTTTGCTTACTTCTCCCCTCCCATGAATCCCCTCCTTCAATTTCCCCCCTTCTTCTACGATCCCTCCTCTTCTTTACCTCTTTCTACTTTCCCTACTCCGCCACCCCTCACTGCCCTTTCCCTTTTTACATTCCCCTACTCACTCTCACTTCCTAATTCCCTCCCTTCACATCCCTTCTCTTTCCCTACTTCACACTACTCTACTACACCTCTTTAGACACCCCTTCCGCCCCCACCCTCAATTTCACATCCTACTCCTTTACGAATTTGTCCTATCTCTCCAGCCTGCGCTTTTCCTGATTCTCCTCCCTCAGTTCCCCTAAGTCCCGTCTCTTCACTTTCCTTACTTCCCCTCCCTGAACTTCTCCTATTTTCCTCTACTTCCCTCTTCTCACTCTTTCTACTTCACCACCTTTTACTTCCCTTCCCCTGTTTATCCTTTCCCAATGACCCTCACTTCCCTGTCCTTCCTTAGCCTCACTTCCTCTACTTCGCCTCCCCTACTTCCACTACTTCCCCTTTGTCCCTTCTTCTCATTTCCCTTACTTCCTCTGCCTAAGCTTCCCCTATTTTCCTCTACTTTACTCTACTCACTCTTCCTACTTCACCACCCCTTACTTCCCTGCCCCTAATTATCCTTTCCTAATGACCCTCACTTCCTCTACCTCGCCTCCCCTACTTCCCCGATTTCTCCTCTCCTTACTTCTCCTACTTCTTCTCCCCGTTTTGCCCCTTTTTCTTCTAATTTCCCTCTTATATTCCACCTCGTCTCAATCCCGTTACTTCACCAACCCTCACTTCCCTTTTTCTGCTTTTCCTCCGCTACTCATCCTCACTTTCTTATTGCCCTTCCCCTCCATTCCTCGTCGTTTCCCTACTACCCCTACTTTCCCTTCCGTCACTTCTTCTTCTCCTCTTAGCAGTTATCCTACTTCCTCTCCCCTCTCTTCCCCTAGATTCCCCTACTTCCCTTTACAGGAAAAACGTACGGTGGATGGACGGACACTAGAGCAAAACTATGATGCTAAAAAAAACCTTACGTGCTGCTCTTTAGCGGAGTTCAGTGGAGAATATTTGATTCACCATGACCATTTTACCCCTCTATCAATTATAAAGCTGGATTTTACCCCGTTTCACCTATTTACTGCCAATTTTATTACATCCAGTTTTTGCTGTGTTGGGGTACGGAAAAGATTGTAATAAACAAAGGATAGTACATTTTGGGATAGAACTTTTGATCTTTTTCCAATAGGGTTGAGAGACCAGTTCTATTTTGAGTTCTACTGGGGCTTTCCAAACGGTATCCGACTTTAATACCTCGAGGAAGAAACGATCATTTCTGAAGTTTAGAGATGAGTTGTGTAAAGTCGGCAGGATCAGAGGTCACTCGTGTCGGAAGACGTGCAGACAAGAATCTTTTGAGAGTGACGATGACAACCTTGGTTACTGATATACAGTAACTGTAGTGCATGACCTTGCAGACGATAATAATAAATAATGAAATCTCTCCAAGATTCATTCTTCGAAAGGAGTTTAGGATTTTATGATCATGGCGTGTATGAGCACCCCATTCTGCAGGAAATGAAGCAAAATACAAAGACATCCTAACAAACAAAATTCTTATGCATGTATGTTGGACATGTGTATCGTGCATGTAGGTTGTGCATGTGTTTCTGGGTGAATGTTGTGATTTATGTTGTACATATCTGCCCTGTTTCTGAAAGAACGCCTTAACTCAAAAAAATCGAAAAATGAGTTTTTTATATCAATGAAACCGTGAAAGGAAGATATACCTAATTATGCCAACCAGTTTTGAATATTGTTAATATTATGAAATATTATGATTGCATAAATATTGCAAAAAACCGTTAACTCTATTATTGTCTAGAATTATTTCGCAAGATTACGGTTGAGGGGATAGTGGGGTATGGTGTCAGGCTTTCAATAAAATGTCCTTTAAATTATAATTTTAATGTGATTTTGATGTATGTATTTTTGGTGAGAAGCTCACATCATCAGGTTATATATGTCATTACTTAAATCCGCTTTGTAACAATGTCATTATTTGATATTTAATTAACTCGTTTGTCGTGCATTTCGATCAGCGTACCCCATACTATGGGGCATGGTGTCGGTCATATTACTGCCGGCTCATTTCGTGAATATGAACCTTGTAGAATGAAAAGCGTACAATATATTAATTCTTGAAAGTACAATGTAAAGAAAAAAAATTACTCGAGATATGATCAACACTAAATAAATGTTTTCTTATCAATCATGTATGTCACACACATGTCATGTATGTCACAAATCGAAATCCTATTTATTGAGTTATTGTTCAACCCATGTAATTAGGACCACCCTAATAAATAAAGAAAATTGCCTAAAGTGTGTTTGTGTTGAGAAATTATAAATAGGAATAAAAAAACGTCATAACAATAAGTTTTAGTCTTTTTAGGTGGTAACGTCAAAGTTTGCATGCTGGTCTCTTTCAAAGGAATAAAACATGAAATTGAGCGGTTAAGTAAAGAGAATCCTTTCAATTATATTTTAATAGGAAATTATAATTAGGAATGTAAATACATTTATAACCTTTATAACGACAATTTTTATATTTGTAGGTTATAATCACGAATTTCACATGACAGTTGCAATTTAAAATAACAATCTTCTGGTTTTTCAGTTCTTCTCGAAAAACATTGTAACAGAAGAACTGGAGAACTCAAGAACTGAACAACTGAAGATTGCAATTTAATATTGAAATCTTCAGTTTCTTCAGTTCTTCTCGAAGGTTCTTCTAACAGAAGAACTGAAGAGCTGAACATTGCAATTTAAAATAACAATCTTCTGGTTTTTCAGTTCTTCTCGAAAAACATTGTAACAGAAGAACTGGAGAACTCAACAACTGAAAAACTGAAGATTGTAATTAAAAATTGTATTCTATAGTTTCCTTAGTTCTTCTATAAAGTTCTTCTAAAAAAGGAACTGCAGAATTGAATATTGCAGTTTAAAATTGCAATCTTCAGTTTCTTCAGTTCTTCTCCTAAGATTTTTCTAACAGAAGAACTGGACAATTGAAGAACTAAAGATTTCAATTTAAAATGGCAATCTTCTGTTTTTTTAGTTCTTCTCTAAGGTTCTTCTGACAAAAGAACTGGAGAACTGAAAAACTGAAGATTGCAATTTAAAAATGCAATCTTCAGTTTCTTCATTTCTTCTCGAAGGTTCTTCTAACAGAAGAATTGGAGAACTGAACAACTGAACTGAAGATTGCAATCTACAGATTCTTCAGTTCTTCTCTAAGGTTCTTTTAACAGAAGAACTGGAGAACTGAAGAACTGAACAACTGAAGATTGCAATTTAAAATTGCAATCTTCAGTTTCTTCAGTTCTTCTCGAAGGTTCTTCTAACAGAAGAACTGGAGAACTGAACAACTGATCAACTGAAGATTGCAATATACAGTTTTTTTAGTTCTTCTCTAAAGTTCTTTTAACAGAAGAACTGGAGAACTGAACAACTGAACAACTGAAGATTGCAATTTAAAATTCAAGTCTTCAGTTTCTTCAGTTCTTCTCGAAGGTTCTTCTAACAGAAGAACTGGAGAACTGAACAACTGAACAACTGAAGATTGCAATCTACAGTTTCTTCAGTTCTTCTCTATGGTTCTTTTAACAGACGAACTGGAGAACTGAAGAACTGAACAACTGAACAACTGAACAACTGAACAGCTGAAGATTGCAATTTGAAATTGTAATATTCAGTTTCTTGATTCTTTCTTCTAAGATTATTTTAACAGAAAAACTTGACAATTGAAGAACTGAAGATTGCAATTTGAAATTACAATCTTCTGTTTCTTCAGTTCTTCTTGAAGGTTCTTCTACAGAAAAACTGGAGAACTAAAGAACTGAAGATTGCAATCTTCTGTTTCTTCAGTTCTTTTCTAAGGTTCATCTAACAGAAAAATTGGAGAACTGAAGAAAAAAAAAAGAAAAAACTGAAGATTGCAATTTAAAATTGCAATCTTCAGTTTCTTCTGTTCTTTTCTAAGCTTCATCTAACTGAATAACTGCAGAAGATTGCAACCTCAGACTTCACAGCAAGAAATGCTCTCAAAACGGGGGAAATAGAATAATTTTTCACACAAATAGGGGAACAACAGGGAAATCAATTATTTTTAGTAAAAATGATGCACAGATACAATATCCCCAAGATTTCAAATTAAAATATATTGAATTTTCAACAAAATAGTTGAATCATCAACTAAAAAAGATGAATTTTATAACAAAATAGATGAATCTTCAAACTAAAATGGCGAATTTTGAACAAACGAGTTCAGTGTTCAAGCAAAAAAATTCGAATGATTTAGAAAACATTGAATTTTGAATCCAAAAAAAATGTCTACAAAAAGTTAATTTTCAACCAAGAAAGATGAAATTTCAATCAATTACCAAATTAATTGAATATTGAATTTTCAAGTGAAAAATCCGAATTTTCTAATTAATAGTTAAAAATATAGAATATTAATTTTCAACAGAAAATATCAGTTTTACTTAAATAGTTGAATTTTTTTTCAAAACTTTTAAAATTTCAAGCCAGAAAGATAAATTCTCCACAAAACTATTACTGTTGAACTTTTAACCCAGAAATATTAATTTTCAACAAAAAAGTTCAATAAATTTCTATCAAAAGATATGAATTTTCAACCCAAAAGGACGAATTTTCTACAAAACTGATGAAAATATAAAATATGAATTTTCAACAAAAAAGTTATATTTTAACTAAACAGTTGAATGTCGTGACACTTTTGCAATCCAAAAAAATCATCTTTCATCAAAATACATGAATTTTCTACTAAAAAAGATAAATTTTCAACCAAAAATGGAATAGGAAAATTTTCACTTGAAAAAATTACCTTTCAATAAAAAAATAGAATTTTCAACCAAAGAGGTGAATCTTCAAACAAAAATGACAATTTTTGAACTAAGAAAGATTTTTCAGTCAAGAAAGAATAAAAATTTCAACCAAATTGTGGAACTTTCAAACCAAAAAAGCCATTTTTCTAAAAAAAACAGTTGAATTTTAAATTGTAAGACATTAATTTCTACAAGAAAGTTAATTTTTAACAAAATAATTCAATTTTCAACCAAAGAGATGAATCAGCAAGAAAAAAAATGCAGCTCTAATATCAAGCAAGTAGTAGACTTTTCGATAAAAAATGATGACTTTTTAACAATATGGTTGAATTCTCAACAAAATAATTATATTTTTATTCAAAAGCGATAGATTCTTAACTAAAAATATAATAGCCAACTTTTTAATTTATAAAATTAACTTTTAATCAAAGAAGATTACTTTTTCTAGCAAAAAATTAATTTTGAATCCCAAAGAACGAATTTGCTATTCAAAAAGACGTATTTTCGACAAAGCAGTTACATTTTCGACAAAAAAAGGATGAATTAAAAAAAAAAGTTGAATTGTCAACAAAATAATTAATTTTCAATCAAATAGTAGAACTTTTAACCAAAAGAGATGAATTCTGAACCAAAAATATACTATCAGACATTTCAATTAAAAAAATGAACTTTTAACCAAAAACATTTTAATTTTCCTAATGGTTTTCATTAATTTAGTTTATATTAAAGCGAAAAGATGAGAAAAAAGAAAAGTTTCTTGAAACCATAGGCAAAAAGAGGAATTTTTTGAAAAACGAAAAAAGAGGGTAATAGAGGAAAGAGTGTGAAGTCTGTAATCTGCAGTATAGTGGGACGAAAACCCCTTTTTTAGAGTAGCGGATTCTAATAGTGAGTAAAAATTTAACAAAATTTTCCTATGCACCAACAAATTATGTTCAACTTCTTTTTGGATACAGTTTTTAATGGTGAATACTAATATAAAATTAGAAATTAAAAATGAAAATTTGTGCTTAAGTTAGAACTTTCTTCAAATTTTCAAAACCCCTAATTTTATATTATTGTTTACTACCACAAACTATACTTACAAAGAATTTAACACAATTTTTTCATTCCATAGGAAATTTTTTTTAATTTTGCCAAATTTTAATTTTTTCAAGTTCTTACGCAGAAGATATTATCCGATCATACTAAAATTTTGAGGGCTTACCACTGTTGGACCAATACAACTTTTACCGACTATTAGAATCCGCTATTCGAAAAAAGAAAAAAAAGGAAGCTATAAACTTGACATTTTCCCAAACTTATTCCTCCTCTACTTTCCACTTTCCTCACTTCTAATTATTTTCCTTGCTCCCCGTCATTTCTCGCCACTACTTTCCCTTTTTCCCCTCTTCTTCCATACTTCCCCTCCCCTCCCTTCACTTGACCCTTCGCTACACCTCCCTTCCTAAACTTCTACCACCTCTACTTCCCACTCTCCTCACTTCCCCAGTTAACACTCCCCTTCCCTTACTTTCTTTCCCAATCCTTCACCTCCCACCGTACTCACCCGTACTACCATAATACCCCTCCCCTGACTTCCCACCTACACTTTTAATCATTTCCTATTCTTCCCCTCACTCTCACATCTTTTTCTCTCCACTACTCTCTCCACTTTTCGCTATTTCCCACTCTCCTCACTTCCTCAGTTAACACTCTCCTTCCCTTACTTTTCCTCACAACCCCTCACCTCCCACCGTACTCACCCGCACTACCATATTACCCCTCCCCTCACATCCCACTTACACTTTTAATCATTTCCTATTCTTTCCCTCACTCTCACATTCATTTCTCGCCACTACTCTCCCTACTTTCCCTTCTCCTTCTCTAATTCCCCTTTCCTCACTTCATTCTAAACTTCTTCCTCTTCTACTTCCCACTTTCCTCACTTCCCCAGTTAACAGTCCACTTCCCTTACTTTTCTTCCCAACCCCTCACCTCCCACCGTACTCACCCACACTACCATAATACCCCTACCCTCACTTCCCACCTACACTTTTAATCATTTCCCATTTTTCACCTCTCTTTCACATCCATTTCTCGCCACTACTCCCCTACTTTCCTTTCTCCTTTCTCCTTCTCTTATTCCCCTCCCCTCACTTCATCCTAAACTTCTTTCTCCTCTATTTCCCACTCTCCTCACTTCTCCAGTTAACACTCATTTTACCTACTTCTCGTTACTTCCCACACCCTTCTCACCACTCCTTCCCCTACTTTCTCCTTTCCTTTCATACTTCCCCTCCCCTCACTTCACCTTTGGCTGCACCTCCCTTCCTAAATTTCTTCCTCCTCTACTTCCCACTCTCCTCACTTCCTCAGTTAACAGTTTCCTTCCCTTACTTTTCTTCCCAACCCCTCACTTCCAACCGTACTCACCCGCACTACCATAACACCCCACCCCTCACTTCTAACTTACACTTTTAATCATTTCCTATTCTTCCCCTTACTCTCACATCCATTTCTCGCCACTACTCTCCCTACTTTCCCTTCTCCTTCTCTTATTCCCCTCCCCTCACTTCATCCTAAACTTCTTCCTCCTCTATTTCCCACTCTCCTTACTTCCCCAGTTAACACTCATTTTACCTACTTCTCGTTACTTCCCACCCCCTTTTCACCATTCCTCACCCTACTTTCTCCTCTCGTTCCCTACTTCCCCTCTCATCACTTCACCCTTGGCTACACCTCCCTTCCTAAACTTCTTCCTCCTCTACTTCCCACTCTCCTCACTTCCCCAGTTAACAATCATTTTATCTACTTCTCCTCACTTCTCACCCCTTTCTCATCACTCCTACCCCTACTCTTTCCTCTCTTCCCAGCCTCCCCTTCCCTCACTTCACCCTTCGCCGCCCCAAACTTCTTCCTCCTCTGCATCATATTCTCCTCACTTACCAAGTTAACACTCCCTTCTCCTAATTGTCTTGCCCATCCCTCACTTCCAACCCTACTCACCCACACTACCCTAATTCCCCTCCCTTCACTTCCCACATAACTTGTAATGATTCCCCTACTTCCACTTCCCCTTAATTTCCTCCCACTCTAATAATCAGTTCAAAGAACCTTAGGCAATCTCATAAACTTAAACTTCTTTTACAGAAAATCAATCTTCACTTCGTGGTGATGAGCTTCGACAGATATTCACGGGATGATATTATTGGGGAAGTTGTTTGTCCTTTGACTTCGGTATCTGATCTTGAAGATGCAATGAATCGACAAATATCCTTGTGTCGAGAAATCTGCCCTCGAAGTTTAAAGGTATGTATAATCAGAATTATTTAGAATAGAACCTTTCTCAAAGAAAGTATTTTTAAACTGAAACCAAAGGGCGTTATCGTCAAGGGAAAACATTCCTGGACATTTCCCGGTTTTCAGCGGTCCACAAAAATTTTTCAGGGTAATTTAAATTTTGTAAAAGATTCAGAATCTTACAACTTAACATTTTTTCATCACAAGTAAACAAAACTGAACTGCAAATTAAAGAAAGTGGAAACCTTCTGAATTTTAAAATTGAAAAGTTCTCTCCTTTCATTATTAAACGAAATTTCCTCCCTTCCCAAGTCGATAAAAATCTTGAAAACAAAAAAGGGTTCCTCTTCCGATTTCAGAAAAAATTGCAAATCAAAGTTTCCTCCCTTCCAACTCAATAAAAATATTAAATATACAAAATTACACTCTTCCAATTCAGAAAAACAAACTGAAAATAAAAACGTCCTTCCTTCAACTCAATAAACATACTTGAACTCAATAAAAATGTTTAAAAGAAAAAATGGCCTCTCGCAATTGAGAAAAAAATTTTGTTCCTGCCTGCTCTATAAAAATCTCAAAAACAAATAAATGCAACTTTTCCAATTCAGACAAAATTGAAAACCAAAAGGTCCTCCCTTCCAATTCAATAAAAATGTTAAAATCAAACATTTCCCTTTTCCAATTCAGAAAAAACATTCTTCCCCTAAATTCAATAAAAATGCTAAAAAGAAAAAATGGCCTCTTCCAATTGAAAACAAAAGTTTGTCCCTGCCTATTCTTCAAAAATCTTAAAAACAAAAAATGTCCCTTTTCCAATTCATACAAAATTGAAAACCAAAATGTCCTTCCAATTCAATAAAAATGTGAAAATAAAAAATGTCCCTTTTCCAATCCAGAAAAAATTCTTTCCTTAAACTGAATAAAAATGTTGAAAAGAAAAAAATGGCCTCTTTCAATTGAGAAAAAGAAATATTTTGTCCCTGTCTACTCTATAAAAATCTTGAAATCATAAAAAGGTCCCTTTTCCAACTCAGAAAAAAATTCTTCCCTTAAACTCAATAAAAATGTTGAAAAGAAAAAAACAGCTTCTTCCAATAAAGGAAAAAAATTTTTTTCCCTGCCTACTCAACAA